>VXCM01001779.1:0-71879 GCA_014773175.1 Lucifuga dentata
CAGTTACTATAGTCTTACTATACACTTATTATAGTCTTACTATACATTTATTATAGTCTTACTATACACTTATTAGAGTCTTACTATGAACTTACTACAGTCTATACATTTACTATAGGCTTTCTATACGCTTACTACATTCTAATTATACACTTATTATAGTCTTACTATACACTTATTAGAGTCTTACTATGCACTTATTTTAGTCTTACTTCACACTACAATAGAATTCCTATACACTTACTATAGCCTTACTATACACTTACTGTACTCTTACTACACATTACTATAGTCTTTTTATACACTTACTAAAATCTTATTATACACTTACTATAGTCTTATTATACACTTATTATAGTTTTACAGTACACTTACTATAGTCTTACTATACACTTATAGTCTTAATATACATTTACTGTAGTATTTTTATACATTTACTACAGTCTTATTATGCACTTACTATAGTCTTAATATACTCTTATTATAGTTTTACTACAGACTTATACTCCTACAATACACTTACTATAGACTTACTATACACTTACTATAGTCTTAATATACATTTACTATAGTCTTTTTATACTCTTATTACAGTCTTATTAACCACGTATTATAGTCTTATTATACACTTACTATAGTTTTACAATACACTTACTACAGTCTTACTATACACTTATTATAGTCTTACTATACACTTATAGTCTTACTATAAACTAACCATAGCCTAACTATACACTTAAAATATTCTTATACTTATTTTAGTTTTACTACATATTACTATAGCCTTTCTATACACTTACTACAGTCTTATTGTAGACTTACTATAGCCTTACTATACACTTATTACAGTCTTACTATACACTTATTATAGTCTTCCAATACACTTACTATAGTTTTACTATACACTTACTATACATTTCCTATAGTCTTTTTATACGCTTACTATATTCTAATTATACACTTATTATAGTCTTATTATACATTTATTATAGTCTTACAATACACTTACTATAGCCTTACTATGCACTTATTTTAATTTAACTACACATTACTATAGAATTTCTATACACTTGCTATAGCCTTACCATACACTTACTGTAATCTTACTACACATTACTATAGTCTTTCTATACTTACTATACATTTCTATCTAGACTTACTATACAGTTACCATCGTGTTACTATACACTTACTATAGTCTTACTATACACTTATTATACACTTGCTATAGTCTTACTATACACTTACTATAGTCTTAATATACATTTATTATATTCTTTTTATACACTTAATACAGTCTTATTATACACTTGCTATAGTCTTACTATACACTTATTATTGTCTTACATACACTTACTATAGTCTTACTATACACTTAGTATAGTCTTAATACACATTTACTCTAGTCTTTTTATACACTTACTACAGTCTTATTAAACACTTATTGTAGTGTGACAAGATATTTGCTATAGACTTACTATACACATAGTAAAGTCTTACACTTACTATAGTAATACTATACACTTATTATAGTCTTACGATACACGTACTATAGTCTTTTTATACACTTATTACAGTCTTATTATAAACTTATTATAGTCTTTCTATACAGTTATTATTGTCGTACTACACACTTATAGGCTTACTATACACTTACTAGAGTCTTACAATACACTTACTGTAGTTTTACTATACACTTACTATAGTCTTAATATACATTTACTATAGTCTTTTTATACACTTACTACATTCTTATTATACACTTACTATAGTCTTAATATACACTTATTATAGTCTTACTATACACTTATAGTCTTACAATGCACTTACTATTGTCTTACTATACACTTACTATATTACTACTATACACTTACAGTAGTCTTACTACACATTACTATAGTCTTTCTATACCCTTACTGTACAATTACCATAGTCTTACTATACACTTATTATAGTCTTACAATACACTTACTATAGTCTTTTTATACACTTACTACAGTCTTATTATACACTTTGTATATTCTTACTATAAACTTATTTTAGTCTTACTACACATTACTATAGTTTTACTATGCACTTACTATAGTCTTATTATACACTTTCTATAGTTTTACTATACACTTATTACAGTCTTAGAATACACTTACAATAGCCTTAGTATACACTTACTGTATTCTTACTATACACTTATTTTAGTCTTACTACACATTACTATAGTCTTTCTATGCACTTACTATAGCCTTATTATACACTTATTATAGTCTGACTACAGACTTTCTAAAGCCCTACTACACAGTTACTATAGTATTTTTATACACTTACTATAGCCTTACTATACATTTACTATAGTTTTACTATACACTTACTATAGTGTTACTATACACTTACTATAAGTATACACTTACAATAGTGTTACTACACATTTAGTATAGTCTTACTACACACTATTGTCTTTTTTTTTTACCTTTACTATAGTCTTACTATACACTTAGTATAGTATTAGTATACACTTACTGTAGTGTTTTTATACACTTACTATAGTCTTACTATACACTTAATATAGTCTTACTACATACTTGCTATAGTCTTATTATAGTCTTACTACACTATAGTCTTTTTATACACTTAGTATAGTCTTACTGTACACTTACTCTAGTCTTATTATTGTCTTACTATACGCTTACTATAGTGTTACTACACACTATCATCTTTTTATACACTTACTATACTTACTATACACTTGCTATAGTCTTGCTTTACACTTACTGTCGTGTTAGTATACACTTACTATAGCCTTACTCCACATTATAGTGTTTTTATACATTTACTATAGTCTTTTTATACACTTTTCATCGTCTTGCTGTACACTTACTACAGTGTTATTATACACTTACTATACTCATACTATACACTTACTATATAGTATTGCTACACACTTAGTATAGCCTTACTACACACTTACTATAGTCTTACTACACATTACTGTAGTGTTACTACACATTACTATAGTCTTACTATACACTTACTATAGGCTTATTATACACTTTCTATATTCTTTTTATACACTTACTATAGCTTTACTATACAGTTACTGTAGTCTTACTATACACTTTCTATAGTCTTTTTATACAATTACTTAGTCTTACTATACACTATACACTTACTATAGTGTTAGTATACATTAACTATAAGTATACACTTACTATAGTCTTACTACACATTTACTATAGTCTTACTAGACACTATAGTGTTTTTTATGCCCTTACTATTGTCTTACTATACACTTAATATAGTCTTACTATACATTTACTATGGTCTTAATACACAGTTATTGTAGTCTTACTACACACTATAGTCTTTTTTTTTACATTTACTATAGTCTTACTATACACTTACTATAGTTTTACTTTACACTTACTATGGTCTTTTTATACACTTACTATCGTCTTACTATGCAGTTATTATAGTCTTGTTATACACTTACAATGGTCTTTTTATACACTTACTATAGTCTTAGTATACACTTGCTATAGTCTTGTATAATCAATCTGCCTGCTTAGATGAGAAAATTCTGGTATGACTTGATGACGCATAGACACACAGTCGACCAAGATATCTTTGAGATCCTGAAATATATCAGACAGTATTATCAACCAATTCAGTTACCGGAACAAGTTTCTTGCACACATAAAAACCTATCGGGTGCATACGAGATCATTTCTGATGTGGACAGAAACTAGCAATTTTTCCTCATGTCCCTTTAGGCTCCATAAGAGTAAGAACTACTTAAACAACAAGTGATTCTCAACTTTTCAGGTTAGTGTATTCATGTATTCACACCGGGATGACAGGTATATGCGTGTGTGTGTGTGGGGGGGGNGGGGGGGGGGGGCAAATGTCTATTTAGCGATAGAAGGCATCAAAGCTAAACTGTGCTGCTATTTCAAAGCATTAAAGAGACACTAGTGGGGTCTGCCTGTCCCCTGTCAATCTGCTGTGTCTGTCCACAGCCCACTGAAGAATTAATGAGAGACATCAGACCAGCATCCCCAGCGCCAGGACCTTTATGCATAACATTAAATCAGCTGAGCACTGCACCCACTTTCCTAGCTACCCGCTTCCCTCTGTAATATCCTATCAGTTACTTCTGTGTGACAGGAACTGAGGAATAATTCCTTGCAGTCTATCTCCTATTATAAATGATTAATCTCAGTGTGTGCGGCAAAAGATAATTGAATGTATCTGAATGTTGATTGGTTACAGACCAGTGTGTGTGTGTGTGGTAGACAACACTAAAAATAGGCTTGGAATTTCACAAATGTGCAGCATAAAACAAAATAGTATGACATGATACACAGCATGATGCTCAAACATTAAAGCTCAGGGTCTTGCATTCAGGGTCTTCACCATGACTCTGTGGAATATGAAATAAGTTTGCTCAGAGAAGAAACAAGACGAATGTGCTCTTTTCTCGCGGGAAAAAGGGATTACATAGCATCGTTCTTTGCCTAAGCAAAGAAAAATAATGATGAATGGTCTGCATCATACATGTAGGTTCCATTTACATTTACATTCAAATGTGATCTGGATACAGATGTCCAGATGAGGAAAAATGTGCAATTAGTGTTTGTGGAAGAATAATGCACTAAAACACACATACACACACACAAATACATATAGGTGAATTCCATACGTCTGATTTCTTTTTCAACGATTCTTCTCATCTAGATCTGTCTAATTCAAATTCCAGCAGCTGAAGTGAGCACAGCGGCCCAAAAGCTAGAAATGTAGCGCAGATGAAAAAGCTCTGTATCCTGCCTCTCTTTAATCTAATGTCGCCTTTGAAGCAGCAGTGAGTGAAAGAGGGATTCTGTACCGAGACGGCAGTTAAGATGTCAGGATGGGAAATGGGCGACACTTCATGAGTCCTTGCTGCACTAAAAACTTGAGCTGATGCTCTGTTAGAAGAAAAATACCTTCTTCCTGTGCATGTCCATTTAGCCTCCTGCAGTTCAAAAGAAATCCTCCAAAGGTCCCATACAAGACCTTTGCCCTGGCAATATTCCTGTTCCTGATTGGCTCTTCATTAATCACCTTCGGGACCCTTCTTCTCTCAGGATTCATAAAAGTTGAGCATCCAGATCGAACCTTGTCGTGTCTTAGGCTGGATTTACACGACCACCTACATGCAAGCTGATTCCGATCTTTTGCTCACGTGACACGTATCAGATGTGCTTCCTGAAGATGTAAATGGTAAAAAGGAGCATAGAATTGGATATTTTTAGATCTGTTTTGGGCCACTTGCACATCCACCAATGCGACTGCAATCTAAATACACAGATTGGAATTTCCTCACCATTCTGATTCCTGTGTTAACGCATTGATACATCCTGTTTCAACAAATCGGGCTGAGGTAGCCTAAAGGTTGGAGAAGTGTGCTGGAAAGTTGCCATACTGGAACCTGGAACCCTTGTGGGGAAAAACATGACTGATAGTTCCTACCACCTCAGTAGCTACAGCGGAGGCACCCTTCAGCATGGCAATTAACCCCACATGCTCCAATAAAGGCAGACAGTGGTAAACAGTATCAGGCTGTGGTTATAGCCTTATAACCTTATGTGGTTGCTCCTAGGTATGAATAAGTGTAAGCATATTCATGTGAAGGACAAGCATGCAGGCTCAGCAAAATGTTTTCCTGCAACAAGAGCGAAAAAAAAGCATGCAGGGTGCAAGCTCACTTTCTGTTCCACTGTGTGTTTTTTGAATGAGCGAATGACCTGCAGGTGTAGATTTGATCAATCAGCGTTGTTTGTTCTACTGACAACAACAAAATGTGTCATATGTCACGATACACAGCGCAATCAAGCACCGGGCATTGTTATGGAATAAATGTCTGATTAGGGCGGGGTAATGGCTGATTATTTTCCCTTCATTAAAGCTCTATTCATGGTCATAATTATGCACAAATGGTTCTTTCAGGCTTATAATTAACAAAATGGATACTTTTCACTGACATTTACAGCTAAAGGACAACAAACTTTCCTGTTGTGGAAGTTTCAAACATTAACATTTGTCTGTTGTCTTTTTTTTTTCTGTTTTGTACAATTGATTTACTCTCCACTGCTTTACAAATATCAACCACTCCAAACAGGAGCATTATATTAAAGAGGTTCTCAAGTGTCCTTCAGTAATACATCTCTCACTTATTTCTTAGATAATTCAATCTTGTTTTTATCAAAGAAAAATGATTGTATCTAGCACAAAATTATATATACTGTATATAAGTATATATACATATATGTGTGTATATACATGTATATATACATACATATCTATATATATATATCTATATACGTACACACACATCATGCACACATTATATACACACATTTATATCTATCTATCTATCTATCTATCTATCTATCTATATATATCTATATATATATAGATATATATATATATACATATATGCTTTATACATTTATACTTGTGTGTGTACGTGCATATACCGTATATGCATATGCATACATAATATACACACATAAATAATATACATAGTATACTATATATATATGTGTGTGTGTGTGTGTATGTGTGTGTGTGTGTGTGTGTGTGTGTAGAGAGAGAGAGAGAGAGAGAGAGAGACAGTGGGGTCCAAAAGTCTGAGACCACATGTAAAATCCGTGCTTTTTTCCATGTAAATGTGGAAATAATCATAAAGTCATTAGAAGCTCTTTGGAACATCGTCACATCATGCTGGGATAACTTGGCTCATCAGGTTTTTACAAATGTATGGAGTCCATGAGAGCTGGAGTGTTGCTGTCATTAAAACAAAAAAAACAAAAAAAAAAAAANAAAAAAAAAAAAAGGGGGTGGGGTGGGCATACCAAATACTAAGATATTCTGACATTCATGGACATTTTTCAAATTTTCAACTTTTCACTGTACTTGTTAGGATGATATTATCATTTGTAATGAAAAATCTTAAAAGAATGCAAATGTGGTCTCAGACTTTTGGACCCCACTGTATGTATGTATGTGTGTATATATATATATATATATAGAGAGAGAGAGAGAGAGAGAGAGAGAGAGAGAGAGATACACATGCATACATATCTTGATTTGTCCTAGTAAAATTTTTGCCTATGTTTTGGCTAGAAGTTACTAGAAATGGTCTGAAATGGCTGAAAAGTGGCTAGCATGATTAACACATTAATATCTGACAGATCTGTTACAAGAAAACAAGATGGTTTTGCAATCATCACATTTCTTAACAGCTTGTCTGGCTTGTTATTGAGTCATTAAAGTCTTATTTTCTTCAAACAAGTGGAAACAATTTGTCATCGCAGTGAAATTATATCAACACAAATTAAGTCAGTGTCAGTATCTTGAAACAAAAACAACATAATAAGGCAGAGAGCTGCAGTAGCAATATGATATGATATATGATATATGATACAATATGATATGATCCATCTTTGAGTTATTCATAATTTAAACACATAATGCCTATGTTGACTGACTCTAATGGAATGGACGGAAACAGTTTCACTATCAAAACCTCCTGACATAAAAGACATAAGCTGAAATAAAAGACAAATAAACTGGCTTTAAGTAGCTTTAACTGATTTTTTAAAATTTTCATCACTTAAACAGGCTTAAATCCGATTCTTTACTGTCTGAAAATCTGATAGATTAGAAATTAACTGATTTTTCCCCCATAAATTTCACTAGATTACATATGTTTGACATAACATAAATTTGCTTGTTTCGATTAGATTTTTCAAGCAGTGGAAATATAATATAAATATGAAATATTAATTAATATTAATATTATTATTAATATGAAGCATTATAAATTCCTTCTATTTCCTCACAGTGTGAAGTTGAATTCGCAAGATTGGATACAGGTCATCATTAGTCCTTGTGCTACTTTTTTACACATTTAGCTGTACTGATCCATGCTAAATTGCCACAAGTGAGCAGCTAAAGTGTTTAGCTCAAGGTCTTTATGATAGGAAATATGAAGTTGATGGAAACACTGGAGGAAACATTTGGGATTGACCCTGTGACCAAGAGGGTTTGGGGACTGTCTCCCTTGCCGCCTTAACCCCGTTTCCACTGATTGTTACAGTCAAAGAGAGGAAACAATCGTGCAGCTTCAGCGGAAACTCATCTGCTGTTGCTCAGCTGCACAATGTATTCACAGACCGTGCAGCCTAATCCTGTAAAAGCTGCTATTTCAGAATGAAAACGTGGAGTCAGAGGGAGTTCAGGCAGAGCTGAAAAGCACTGGAGCTGGCTCAATTCGTGCTTAATGAACGATATAAAATATTCAGACACCCAGTCCCAAAGCTGAGTTAACACTTGAGATAACTGGAACAGGATACCGACAGAAACGGCAGGGCGACAGAAGCAAAAAGCCTGTAAAAGACACGAGCCAATGTTGTGTGGATCTGACAAATTTCTAGGCTTTCTGGGCCACAGCAGGAGAGTATTTGGAATTTTTTTTTTTCTACTTCAGCATACAGCCATGCATTTCAGAATCAAGCGCCACCTCTGAGCAAATCAAAATATGCATGAATCGCCTCTCCACCAAGAGAAAAAATGACAGAAATCACAGAAAAACCTCAGGAGTGTATGCGCGACATCGCAAACTTTACAGTATGAGCGCAAAAAAAGTTACTTTTTCTCCTTGCTTTCACTGAGTCTTCCTATTATTTCCCTTATATTCTATGATATCTTCTAGGGTTATTTTTAAAATTTTATTTCTATTATTATTGTATTTTTTTCATTCATGTGTTGTTTTTTTCCTTTCTTGTATTATGTCTTAATCCTATTTTTGACAATCAAAAATAAATAAATAAATAAATAAAATAACACACATGGTTCACAAGTTAATAGCCAAAATACATTTTGCTTTATTTTAGCATCCCCTAATGGTTTACACCTATCATTTTTGGCATATTAATAGATCTCCCCCTGATGTACCTATGGTGCATTTCACTTTTGCTGAACCGTTTGGGCTTCCCAATCACTTTTTATGCAATTTTGGGCAGAAGAAAAAGAATTATAATAATAAACCAAGCAAAAACAAAAGGGATCCATGCACTTTGTGCTTGGACCCCTAAAAAAAAAAAAAAAAAAAANAAAAAAAAAAAAAAAAATCATCAATACACAGTTTAACAATTTATTCCACAGGAAATGACAAAAATACATAAAATAAATGTAACTAATTAGTTTTCTAGAAGAATTAGTCAACAATTCTCACAATATGTAGCTACTATGGCTACAGAAATGATTTTTAATGAAGGCATCAGTCTGTATTAGTGCAGCACTCCTGTTGTGTTCCAACTTCCTGCTGATGTGTTTTAACTTTCTATTCAATAGCTGCTGTCTGCCTTCTCCCACATCATTTTGGATTAAGTTGCTACACAGTCTGCTCATGCTGCTGCTCTGCATGGAAAACATGAGGGGGTCAGTAATGCTGTGTGTGTGTGTGTGTGGGGGNCAGAGATCTGGAGACTTGGTCCAAGTTAAAGGAATTATGAAGGAAAGAGAATTACCATTCCATCCTTCAAAGACATGCGATTTCATCCAATTTAAGAATTATTGATCAAAATTTTATTCTTCAATTGGACAACGATCCAAAACATTCATCAAAATTATGCCAAAATTACATTCGAATGCTTCCATTCAAAAGAGAAGCAAAAGGTTTTGAGAATTCTGATTGGTCAGAGGGGGTTACTTTGACCAAAGTCTGAGCCTAAAATGACTTCAAAGTGCTTTGATGTTGATAAATTCTTCTTGAAAACTGATTATTTGCATTTATTTTATGAATTTTTGTCATTTCCTGTGCAATAAATTGCAAAACAGTGTATCGATGATTTTTTTTTTTTTTTTTTNATCCATTCCTGTTTTGAAATATATACTTTTTTTTTTTTCCTGCAGTTGGTTGCAGTGGGTTTCATAATCTAGTCCATCTGACACCTGGATTATCCTGACAGACGAGCTGTTTCTCTCTCTCTCTCTCTCTCCTGTGGCTCGGAGCCTTTGATTGGCCCCTGATGTGCTCCACTACTGATCTCTCTGACTGCTTCTTATCTTGCTCAGTTATTACTCATGTCTGCCAGGCACCCTGGTGGGCTCAGGAGTTTCAAGTTTTTAAGATGGGATACCTCCTCCACTCTGCCCAGGGGAGCACAGTTTCCCCTGGGCAGAGGTTCTCAGAAACTACTTTTCCTCCAAAATGTTGTACTCAAAAAAGCTAGATGGGCTATTCCTGTTTTGCAGCAACGGCAATAAGAATTTCCTCAGGTTAATCATAAATATATCAGATCTCTGTCTGTTTTGTCAAGCAGGGGTTAAGGTACCCACTTGAAAATGGGCATATGTTTTTTTGGGGTTTTTTTTGGTCATTTTACTGTGGTTTTATAGTGTAATATAACAGGAAATATATAAGAGGAAATACATCTTCATGAGCTGCATTTCTTCGATTTTTGAGAACAAATAGAGCCTGTAACTTCCAGGAGGTAAGGTAAGGCAATATACATGAGCATAATATACTGTTGACTTTAAACTTTAATGAGGATTAAAGAAGACAGAGAAAAATGACAATAATTAAACTAAAGCATCTTATTAAGTTATTTCTTTAAAGCTTATTTTCAGCATTGGCACTGTTTTTGTTATTTACTTAAATGGATAAAATAAGGACAAAACTGGCGACGACGCTCCTATTATTTAGCATTAATAAGTAACTCACTAAAATTAACCACACACACACACACACACACACACGAGCGTTCGCATTTTTGCAGCAGCAGAGATACAATCTGGCCATGTGTTCCTCTTGAATCTTTCAGCAAAGTCTATAGGCCATATGGATCATTGCATCCTAAAGTGTTTTCACCAAGTTATTTAATCCTCCACCAACAGCTCCCTGCAGGGCTTTGCTTGGGAATGGCAGCTCCAACCAAGTGTCATTAGCCCTGATGAAAGCAAATTGATTTCAGCAGCAAGAGGATTTCTGCAAGAACAACTGCCTCCGTGAGATTATCTTAAACACGAAGCGGATATGTCGCTTTTTTTTTGCGCGCAGATGGTGCTCTGCTTCTACGGTCCCTTTGAAGCGGTGGAAAAATGAACACAGGAAATGAGAAGGAAAATCAGGCACCACTTGGAGTGATTGATCTGGATTTACGAGAAGCTCCATGTGAGGTTTTGGCTAAGGCAGCGGGACCAGTGGGCCAATCTAAACTTTGATTTAAGGCTATTAAAGCTGCATTATAACAGCAAAACAGCAATTAAAGTTGCTCAATATTCATTGCAAACCCATTGCAATATTAATATTCATTAATGACAGAAAAAAAAATGTTGGCAGATGAACACATCCTCAGAGCTCTGATGTATCTTACCACCTCCTGCAGCACATTTAGTGACAGAGAGGGAAAATCAGTTCTTTTCTTCTAAACCTCAAACTGTGCTCCACAATTCTAAAACACTACTAAAAATTCAAATATAATCTAAACATGATCAAAAATAAATGACAAAATGTATTTTTTCTTTCTCTTTTTTCTTTATTTTGTTTTTTCTCTTTTCTCTTTTCCTTTTTCTCTTTTTCCCTTTTTCCTTTTTTATTTTCTTTTTTGTTTTTTCCCTTTTTTCTTTTTTCTTCTTTTTTCTTTTTCCAAATTACAAAATGTAATTTGAAACAAAACTTCAGAGAGAGATTTCAGTATCTGCAAATTTCAGCAGAAGAGCAACTTGCCAAAAAATGCATCCCCTCCTTTCTCAGGATCTTTATAGAGTGGTGAACAACACAAACTCCTCAGTTTCTAGATCCGTCCATCCATCCATTTGCAATTTCACCCAAGAAGACAGACTTTACATTTCTCCTTTGTCAAACAAGCCTCGGGCGATCTAAAACATAAATGAGACCCTGCAAAAATGTATACATCCTTCAAACAAGACTGAGAAGATCTGACAAGGGCAGATGTACGTGGCTGCTTCTTGTCTCTATCTTCTGAGTGTGTATGATGTTTTTTTTTTTTTGTTTTCATTGGCAGGATGAAAATGGGACCAAACTTTTCAAAAGAGGAAAACTCCAGACTTTGGCAGCAAAACAAAGGAGTGTTTGAAGGTTGAAATCAATAAAAGATTCATTAGGGCGAGGAGAGTGTGGAAAAAGAAAACACAAGAAACCAACTGGAATATCAATAAAAACAGCTTTGGACCAAAGCAGCTCGTCTGGCAGCATGACAAACAACTGTATGATGCGGGATCAATTAAGCTAATTAACGGTTCACATGGCAGATCTCAGTAAATATCATCTGAAAATCTGCAGTCGATAAATATAAACTCACTACATTTCACGTTGCTTTTTCTTCCCCTTGGACTTAACGAACTTACATTTGCTTCTCTGATCGATTGAATCACCATTATGAGCAAATCTGTCACATAAGTCACAGCAGCTCGAGTTTAGCATAATTGCCTTAATGCTTTTTGGTATTGCTGGAGAAAAAAAGTCCCATAATTAATTGCCATTTGACCAAATGAAGGCTTAGGATTGGCTGAGAGGTAAAGACACCCATGATGAGTTTGTTAATGCAATGCTGTACCTCCATCTGCTCACTGATGTTTAAGTATATCTCATATCTGTTAAATGTCTACCATAATGTACAGTATGCTATGTGTACATATGGTACAATAACCTGGCTGTTTGTCATTAATTCACGTATTATTTAGGTTGCAACATTCAAGTTACTAATGCAGGGTCCGTCCAAAACATGCATGTTCGGAACGGGCCAGTGTTGTGGCGAAAACTGCATCCCTGCCAAAAATTCATCCCCACTCACGGACAATGGATCATATATGTAATCCAAGTATTTATTCCTTTGAATAACTTTTATCAAACAGTGATTATGGCACTTCTTAGAGGCAATAACAATAATACCTACATTAAGTCTACTGGACAGCAGCGATTCATTCTTTCATTTCATTCATTCACATCCATTCTTATGTGTTATTTCTGGTGAAAAATGCATCCCCCCCTTTCTCAGCCCTGAGGAGGGTTACGTTCACCAAACTGACCCTGTCTCACAAAAATAACCCCAAATATGAGTTTTAAAATTCATAATAATTTCATTCCTTCATCTTCAGAAAGTTATTTACACTGGGGATGCAAATCTCAGCAGAGGAACCACTTACTGAAAAATGCACTTCCTCCTTTCTCAGGCCTGAGGAGGCTCACATGCGCCAAACTCACCCTGTCACATCCAAACAGCCCCAGATCTGAGCTCTTAACTTGATTTCATTCCTTCATCTTCAGAAAATTATTTACAGTGGGACTGCAATTTTCAGGAGGGATGCAGATTTCAGCACACACTGGACTTTATGGTGTGTGCCGCAGCCTGCCATGATTTAGTTCTGCACGTCCTCGTGAGCTAGCTTTGCTGTATGGGGTCGGGTTGAGACCGTGCTACTGGACCAGAGCGTATGCTGCCACACCTGGAGCGTATCCTGCCACATGGACTACTTTTTACCGGCACAGCTCAATTCAGGAACTCAGGAACTGCTTATCCAAACAACTTCACACACATCACTGCACATCCTTGGGTCCTGAACAATAAACCTGCTGAATTTCAACTTCATACAGTGTTCTAGAAATGTTGGTGCCACAGACAGAGATTCTGTCTTTATAGTTAGATGCAAGTCATCGATTCCTGATTGTCATAATGGTAATTGAATCTACCTGCAGTAAGGTGACATTTACTTTATTTTTTTGTATAGTAATATTGACTGTATTTATGGTATTCTGACATTTAGACACCTTTAGACCTAAATTGTGGAACTAAATAAAGAACTACTCAAGCGGAACTATCTGGAGTCAGAACTACGAGATTCCTTCAGCGAGTTCCTTGCTCGCATTCACGCCGCGGTTCAAGTACAGTGAAGTTTATGGAAATTAGCACAAGAGACATCAGACCCTCTTCAATTATCAGTAGTCTTTCATTATTTATTTGTTTGTTTGCTTGTTTGTTTGTTTGTTGGTTTGTTTTTAAACATATTTTCTCTGAAGTGTTTTTCATTATGAGTCATTTTAAGTCTTGCTGCTTGTGCGGTTACCTAACCGGTTACAGTATAAACAGATACGGTTACATCTGTTTATACTGTAAAGCCACGTCTAGCAGAGTCGCCATCTCACAGCAACAAAGCCGGTAAGTAAAATGTCATCACAACCAGCAGCAATGAAAGCCAGTGACAGCAACACTGACTGCACCTCTAATAATATGAAAATAATGTCTACAGTAGTTTCTTTTATGTTAGTGCACATTCAAGGTGTCGCCTTCCTTGCTCTCCCCTGCTGCTTACTCTATTTTCCATGTTTTATTTTGTGTTTTCTGGGAACATGCAAACCTTCCTTCAGGGCTCTTCATAATCACGCAATCCATCCATTCACTCCATGGAACCTCCTTAAATCCCCCTTACATTTACCTCCATGTTCTCCTCCGGGTGTTGAAGTCTACTAATAAGCAATAAGCTACAGCGGCGCTAATACGATGAATCCTCCGACCCTTTATCACCGATAGCGGAAAGACCTGAGGAAAGCCGCGGGGAAGAGAGATAGGCACCGTTATTAACAGCGGACCACCTCAGCTGTGCACAAGGAAAATACAAACACATGCATGTGCACACACACACACACACACAAAAACATTCTAAGGGCCCCAATAGACAACTATCTGTGTGCCTCTCCCTCGCCGTGTCTGAAGCAAAAGGCCATATGTCTATATTGTGTGTCAACACACAATCTAAATGCAAATGGTTAATCGTCTCAGGTCCCAATAGCTTCATTTCTTCTGTAGCCTTCAGCCTCCCAGGAATCAACACACACACAAACACACGTAGACACACACCCAATGGACATTCACACTGTTACTGGGTTAGTAAGGAAGCGATCACAGGTGCAATCAAATAATTAAAGCTGCATTTTTTAAACCCTCGCCTCCGAATGGCCAAGGGATGCTTTAGCTGCATTGCTGTGAGACCATGTTTCCAGCAAGCGATGCCATTAATTTTACAGCAAATTTCCCAACTCCAACATATCGTTTACCTCCATATCAATAAAAACCTTATCATTTCATAGATGGAGAAGTTGGCTTAAAAAAATTTCTAGTCCCCACAATGGCAATTGTGTCCACCAAAAACCAAAAATCCCATAAAGGAGAAAAGCAAACATATGCAATTATCAAGTCATATAAGACATTTAACAATGTATACATAAAGCATATTAAAGAATGTCACTAAAATAACATGTGATATGAGCGTGAGGGCTGCTTCTTCACCATCTTGAGATTAAAAAGCTTAATTACATTTTAATACCATTGTAGGTATTTAACCTTTTGGCACCAATGCATTAGCAGCTCTCATTGTTCGGTATAAGCACCAGAGAATAGATCCTCACACCCAGACCAATTATTGGTGACAGGGATAAATTTGCACTTACATTGTGCAGCAGAAAGGAAAGACGAGTGTAGCATACATGCTAACTGAGGGGGGAGAATACTACATTAGCCGTTGCATTTAGTGGGTTTAATATCAAAGAACATCTAGTAATCGAGGTAAATATTTCCCGACGTGCAACCCTTGACGCTCATTAAAAGTATCTCCCTTTACAGTGGAGAGCATCACGATAAAGCTAATGGAATATTTGACATTCTCAGTATTTTTGTAGGCGTTTTGACAATGATGGATCACACGCTGTTGTTTACTGGGATTTTAAGCTCTACCCGTTATGACATGAACTCAAACTCCAAATCCCTGCAGAGGAGATCTGGAGATCATAGCCTTCTACGCCTGCATATCCGTCAGCAGCGTCTGACAGCCTATAAAGTTTCTTAAGTGCACATCTCGCCAATGTAGCCTACATTTCCTGAAGGCAATCTTTGGTTAGTTGAGGAGTGGAAGGGTGTTTTTTTGAGGGGAGGGGGGGTTGCTGTGAAATCATGCACTTCTGGAGCGATCCCTCATCAACGATGAGCTCAAACTAAAGGACGTTCTCCTTCTCTTCAGAATAACTCCCCACTTCCTGAATTAATCATTGCTTTTGCAGACTTTCTTTTAAAAAACTGGACTTCTATAACTTTGTATGTGTCACAAAAACATGATTTATTGATTTCAGCGCTTCAGGCATGTGGAAAAAGCATTTCCGAAGCTGCATCAAAACAGGCAGGGAGGCGCGCCCCTCCTGTGATAGCATTTTGTTGTACGTTGGCTTGAATCCCTCAAGACTGTGAAAACTGCTGGCTTAGTTAAGGAGCTACCAGAGGGCAAGAAGAGAGAGACAGAAGGAGAGAGAGAGAGTTAAATGTACTTTGAAGCAGGAGGGAAAACAAACTAGGCTGCTGCTGTAAAAGTCGCCATTAACTCCCCGCCGCTTTGTTTAAACAACGCCACGCGCCACAAAGGCGATTAATTCACCTCGACAAGGCCCCACCCTTTTTTGTGTGTATGGTACACGTTCTCATGCCGAGCATCTGCCAAAATACATATTCTCCCAAAAGCCTTCTGAGATACCTCCATCCAAGGACAAATCAATTAGCAGCGAAAGACAGGCAGATGGTTTTGAAGGACGTCGGCGCCTGCGTCTCAGGTGAGAGGCATCGGATGGCAGCGAGCAACTGTCAAGTGGAATACTCATCTGACTGATTTCTCCATGTCATCCTCACACACACACACACACACACACACACACACACATCTCCCCGTGAGCCCCTGCCAGTATCAGACACAGGCTGCCACAAAGAGGAAGCTCACATCTTTACTGTAGGATGCAAAAAGAGCGTGGAGCGAAGGAGAAGAAGTGTGAATATTTTATATGACCATTATCAAACTGAATCGCAGATTAGAATTCCTTTCAAAATTACCCCAGGTGATGCTGAGGAGGTGCTGAGGAAAAGGATTTCTGTGCTTAGAAAGAAAATAGGTGTTTTTGCATCTCAAAAATAGATGATAAAAATGAATAAAAAAGCAAAAGCGTTTTCCGTCCCTGGTTTTTGGCGGCAAATCTTGCAGATCTTTTATTGTAGAGAGAGACAATACATCAAAGTGGCTAATTAGATGATGCTCGGCATTTTACCTCACGCCTGATGAGATAACAAACCAAGTGAATTAGCATAGCCGCTTATCTGCAGGTAACCAGGGCGACGGTTTGGTTTTGGTACATAATTGAAGTAGGGTGGAAGCAGGTACAAAAGCAGCCATTTTTTTGAGAGCCTGCGGTGAAGAATGATAGCGAGGCTGGAAGCAGAAAGAAAAGGCCTATTGATTAAAAGACCCATTGTCTCCGATTCAGCCATAATTAAGTCGGACAAAGAGGAGAGGATGCGGTACATACATAGAGGCTAGCATGGACAGACAAAAGGCTACAGACAAAACAGACCAACACTGGAAATCATTAATTATAAGACAACAACAGCAAACAAGACTCGTCTTCAACGTGAGAAGGAAAGATTACAGAAGAAGAGGGATCATTTAGAATAAATTCAGTCTATGACCTGCTGCATTTAAACTTTGATTACACTGCAAATAAAGCAACAAATTGATTTTTTCAAACATCATGTAAACATCGTAATCATGTTGAAATCAGCATAAAGTGATGTTGGCTAACTGACTAAAATCCTGTCAATTCTGACCATACGTCTTAAGGCTGTTACACACTAAGAGTGATGCGAATAAATTATACAAAGGTGCAAATTTTTCAGATGCAAATTTGTCAGGGTAAATATATTTACGCCAAACGTGACATGATTTTTGCCAACATTTGTATGGGTTCAAGTCAAAAACATGCACAATGAAAACCCTGAGTCAGCAACAAGTGATGAGAATCTGGTAAAAAAACAAAAAAAAACAGAGATTCTGTGTTCATTTAACAGGAAGGAGGAGGAGCCTGTTTGATACAGGAATTAAAGCTTTATCATGGTCGCTTTTGGACAAAAGTCATCATTAAGTCATCAGTGATTTTTGTTTCGTCTTTATAGTTTTTGTCTGTGACACAAACAATCAGATGATCTGCCATGTTGAATATTTTGAATGTGACGTCACCAGCAAACAAACGCTTTGATTGGTCCAAAGTGTTTGTGTTTGCATGCAAAAAGTTGGAAAAATCGAGCTTGAGCCAAAAAAATAAACGCTGCAATTTCATCAAGTGAAACTCTGTTGTTGATGTGTAAGTCTCCATTAATGGGACATGAGTTGGAAAAATATTGAAGCGTAAAGTATTTGCACAAATTATTTGCCTCTGGTGTGTAATGGCCTTTACTCCGGTTTTTTTTTTTTTTTTTTTTTTGCTTTGATCACAGTACAGATAAAAATAGCACAGCGTCCTTGTAAACATGCTGATTGACAAACTTCAGCAAACAGCAATGTCAGTTTGAGGAAAAGAAACTTCAGTTATTGCTAAACATGTTAATGTACCTACAGCTGCTTGAAGCTAAATGTTAAGTGACTGGAGATAGTTCAGATCTTAAAGGACCATACCACCCATTTTGCATGTTTGAGCCGAATATATTCAATTTTCATACACTTTGTATGAAAATTGAACGTTACTGAAAATCATTTCTCAAAGCATACTACTGGAATGGTGAATTAATAATGTTTTTCCTACCTTCCAGACCACCACTGGTTTTAGTTCATTTTGGTACGCTATTAAAATCAACTTGTTTCATACTCGAAGCGTTCTTGGGATAGATAATCCATCATCACCAACAAGACGTGTATTCAGGGTTGTTTTTTTTTTTTTAAAGTTACATAATTTCAGCGTTTAAGCACAATAAGAAGCGTGGAGTGAATGTATGCCTCCACCGGGGAATATAGTCCCAAAAGAAGACCTGTGTTTATGGAAAAATTTAAAGGACCGTGACTTCATAAGGCTGTGTAACTATTAGCAGGAGAAACATGGATTTTTAAGGTGGGTGTATCACTTGAATATTTGATTTTGAAAGATTAAGAGATTTTGCAAAATATCAGGAAAGCTGAAATACGGTTTTATCCTTTGGGAAATGATTGTCAGTAACGTAACATGTATGAAAATTGAATATATTAGGCTCAAACATGCAAAATTGCCAGTATGGTCCCTTAAATTAAGCTTTTAATATGGCAAATTTCTCTTTACTGGAGCGAAGGATTTAATTAGTGGCTTTTAAAAATGCTTGCAGTTATGTGGTATATTGACTTTAGCTGACAGGCAGCCTGGTTCTAATCATGAAAATGGACCTTCATTAACTACAGAAATGCCTCCTAATGCTTGCTAATTGAGATTCATGGTTTCAAATACCAATCAGATAAAGTGATTAAGTCTTAGCTTGTCCAGATCTGTAAACCATCGCTTCCCCTCCCAACACATCATCTTCTGATAGTCCACATCTCATCATTTCCTTATTAATCTCTCTTTGTTTGGAGCGGTGTCACTCCCACGAGAAAACTCAGAGTTGCTGCAATTAGAAGTAATTATTCCTCGGCAGAGCACTAAACCTACACAATCTATATGTCTGTTGGCTTCAATGCGCTTAAAACATATGTCTCGTTTGTCTAATTGCATGCTATCCTGCATTTTCAGTATGTAGTACACACATACTGTACAGTACTATTAAATGAAAGGTTTGTGAAAAATAAAAGTATTTGTCCAAATGAGCTTTATAAAGTTGTTGAGCTAAATGAGTATTTGACTGCCATCAAGCATTGGTTAGCTGGCAATTTTTTAAGTTAAATGTAGATAAATCAGAGACTCTGATCATTGCTCCTGACAGCTCAGTCCTTAAGATTAAAGTCTGTATTGGATTCTTAGGTTCCTCTGTTAAGGCTAGCTTGCGTAACCTCGGTTCATGCTGGACAAATCCATGTCCTTAGACTGTCATGTTCAGCAGCTGACCCGCTTCTTTCTTTCACCTGAGGAACATCGTCAAATTAAGATCAGTCGTGTCTCAGGCCTGAAATGGAAATGACTATTCATGCTTTTATTTCATCTCGTTTAGCTTGTTGTAATTCTCTTTTTACTTAATAAAACATCTTGACATCGTCTTCAAACTGTACAAAATGCTGCTGCACAGCTTTTAACTAAATCCTATAGGAGATCTTGTATTACTCTTATTTTATCTTCACTTCACTGGCCTTCCAGTTCATTTTGAGATTCTTATTTCAACCTTTAGAGCCGTGCATGGTCAGGCAGACCTCTTACAGTCCTGTACCTCCAGGAGCTCCCTTAGGTCTTCAGGTCAGAGGTCACTGGAGGTGCCCCGTACCCGTTTGAGGACTCGTGGAGCTCGTGCTTTTCAGGTTGTTGCTCCAAAACTGTGGAATGAGCTCCCATCCTCCCTGCCTTCACTGATTCTGAGCTTTTAAAAGACTTTGTTTAGACTGGCTTTTGGATCGTCTCTTAAATCTGTGGTATCGATGTTCTATGTTCTTTGAATTTTCATTTGTTGTGTTTGTTTTATGTTACTCGTATTTTATCTGTGAAGCACTTTTTCTCTGAAGGGTGATATATAAACACATTTTAGTTACCGGTACTTACTTTGTTGGCAAAGTTTATGTCTTGTTATAGAAATGACATTGAATATAGTGGAGTCTAAATACTGATAAAATCATGTGTTTCTCATTGATTGTCCTCAGTACATCTTTTTTCTAAAATTTTCGATTCTGGGCATTTGACGTCTATTAGATCATTGCTAGTAAGTGGAAAGAGAGAGATGACTTTGAGCAAATGTCCTGTTCCACATCTGGACCCACCCGAACACCAGACCAGAGCCATCAGGACAGCCCATTCCCCTCATTAAATCTGAACCAGTAATGGAGGAGATGCACATGAAGAAGAAGCGACAACAGCTCAATATCACCTCTCATATTTTGTACATTCCCTACATTTAATAAGAGCTGATCACATTTGTTTCGTTCATTAGCCAGATTCATTTTCTTTCAGCTGCTGACAACCGATGAGAAGTTGCTCATGCTGTCACAGGAAGTGGAAATGACCTTGCCCTGCGGCAACGGCTTCCTTGACGTTAGCAATACTGCAAGCTGAATTTCCAATAACCAAAATTAAAAGCTTTAATCATCATTGGCCAATAAAGTGCTGCCAGTAGGCCTCAGTCTGACAACTGAAATAGTGTTCGCTTCAACAAAACGCCTTTTATGACGGCAGTGAATCAAAACGGAATCATCTACTTTGCAAACACAACATAACGGTGATGAGCTCAGGGTAAATTATGATTAGAAATTGTCATCATAGCACGTACATGGATCATTTTAGCTGCCATCTGTTTTTATTGCTCCCCTGCGATAGAAGGAATGGCATTTCTTTTTTTTCTTTTTCCAGTTTACGGTACAGCGACAGTAAGTAAGTCTTTTACCAGCTGTTGAGTGCGAGTCTTATAACATAATAATAATCTCCCAAGTCAAAAATCTCTTACAGTCCACCATATCCATGAATACATCTCAGACCAGCTGTGCTATTGAAGACATGAGTGTCTTTTTTGGCTCCAAAATGTTAAACTCCTGAATCTCATCATGCGTATCAGTATGACTGAGTCAACAGAGAAATGTGAGATCCATCCAGCTTGTCATCGAAGAACATTAGTCTGACGCCTGATTGCCTCACACATTTTGCGAGGCCAGTTCCCGCTTAAATTGACGTTTCACCGGACGTCCAATTAATTCCCAATTCGAGTCATTAACCTCTTAATGAATGGAGGCATTCCACTGGACAGCTGGAGTGTGCAGGGCATTGATTTCACTCCCATTTCACCATCTCTGCAGTAACTCAGAGAGATTTAGAAGTCATCACGCGCTGACCTTGACTTCAGAGGGACTGCAGTGTTACGGCTGATGCATCCATCCTGTCCTCCATTCCTCTTCAATTGAGACATTCCGGTTTCAGAGCAGCCGTTCCTCTCCTCATTCGTCAGTGGCTTTTTTTTTTTTCATTTTTGTTTTGCTACCCGTCTTTTTTCTTCCGCTGGGCCTCCCAAGCGTGGGCCATTTGTTTCCCCCAAAGTGGAGTGGATCTGAGCGACATGCTGGATTCTGCTGCTTACATAAGCTGAGAACTCGGAGCGTTCCCAGATCAAAGCCGGGCCTGTCTGAGCAGCAGAAGTGTCCTTAAGATCCACAGACAGGGTTTTTCTGCCTGATTCACGGCTGCTTTGCGACTCGGACAGAAAGAGAGAGAGAGAGAGAGAGAGAGACATTTTTGAAATGTCAAGAGGTAGACATAAAAAGACGCCGGTGAAAAAAAGGAACCGTGACTGCCTTGTAAATAAGCGCCTAAAATGACCGAAAAGTCATTTTAGGTGAGAAGTCCAACTTCGAGAAGTCCAACTTTGAAATGAAATGTGTTTTCCTTCGATTTTTTTTTTTAACACATCGAGACGAAAACGTGAGCACTTACAAATGGTGGTCAAAGTCAAATGAGCAGCAGAGTCTGCATGTCAAACTGCAATTTAACTTCTACAACAAATGCTTCTCAAACTTAGGAAAATATAGAAGACCCAGTCAGAGTTCACAATCCATAACTGGTCTTTGGTAAACTATATAAAAGTGTTATTTCACAGGTGCTCACACATGATGACCGGGGGTTTCGCCAAGGCGACCTGAGACTCACAAAGTCACTATCTGACTCTAAATCAGACAAAGAATCCTGTTGTGGCCTCTATGAAGCATCAAGACAGGATCCAGCCACCGCAGCAGTTTTTGTGTGTTTCAAGTACTGGTTAGGGTTAGGGAAATAGAAGTAGCAATACCCTTATCATGGAGTCCGAGTTATCCTTTAAAGTGACGCAGCTCGTCTCTTTAGTTATTATTCGAAACACTTTACTGTCACGATGGGTTCAGGATCTGACAGAATGGCTGATGGAAACACTGGTAGATGTAGAAATCATACCTGTGTTGCAAATTTGCTTTTCAATCTGCTTAAATCCTTCACCAATGTTTTTTGTATTTATTTTTTAGAATAGTTTATTTTTAAATTTTCAATGAATTACAGAACATAATACAAAACACAAGGCTAACTCCAGTTACCCAGGTACGAAAAAAGAAAAGAAAAAGTAAGAAATATAAAGAGACACTGCACTAACTCAGTGTTTTATCCTTTAAAGAGGCCTTCTGGAAAACCAAAGATGATCCTATATATGTACCTATATAATCTAAATAAGGCTGCCAAATTTTCAGAAGGGTGTTATATCCTTTTCTAATGTCATATCTTTTCAAGAGAAATACAATAATTCATGTCCAAAGACCATTTAATGATGAGGAGAGGGGAATCACATTTCTTTGCCATTGCTGTACATTTTCCAGCCACACATAAAGCAATTTCTGTAAATTTAATTTGAAAATTAGTTAAATATCTGCTGACACATGAAATTCCCCAATAAGCAAAGCTCTGGGTCTGATGGAAAGGTTATTCCAGTGATCTTGGTCAAAGGACACGGAGGTCATACCACAAGGCCCTCAGCCAGGTAACAGGAAAGCGCAAACCTCTAAACCGCATCTGAAGCACATTTATGATTCAGGTTTGGATTTGTGTACGCCGACGTTTTGATACCGACCTTTTATGTCACTTCCCTCTATCTTACCATGTCTCACCGCGCACGCTTCTTCCAGAAGATATGTATCCATCTTCAAGGTAATCGTGTGTTTCCCCAATTATATCTCTTTCCTCCATCTTCCATCGTTAGGAGACCTCATTAGTCCCGTGCGATGCTATCAGTGATTGATCACAACCATCAGACTCATATCCTTTCTCGCATCCTCTACCCGGAACGCCGAGTGCGTTGAGCCTGATAAACATCATTGATATAGTCTGTAAATGCATCTGATTGCGGTGAATTGGAACCCCACCAAGCTGCTGCACCATTAGCGGCTTTGCATTTTAGTCACCGACATCATTTAGCCACACGGGCAAATCATGCGTCACTGCTTTTTTCCCGAGCCGTGAGCAGATTGAGAGACAACGGAGGACTGAGTGTCTTACACCACATCGCTAAATAGGAGTGTTTGTGTGTATTTGTGTCTTTGTACGCGCAAAGCCTGATGGCGACGTTGTTCACACTTTAACCTGCCCGTCACGTAATGTAACCAGGAAGTAAAGGGCTTTAATTAACGGAGAAGATTCTTATTGCCATGGGAACGGATGTGATAGGGTGTTATTGATGTGGTTTGCCACCTCGAGAGGTTGGAGAGTTATATAGTGTGAAATCCATTCTCACACACACACACGCACACACACACACGTCTTATAGTCCCATCAATTTGTAGCAGACATTTGCCTTGTCTTAACAAAGCTATAGACCTTTACATGTGTGTCCAAGCAGATCAACAGGTGCTCACTATAAAATGGACCCAAGTGTAAATTAACACACCAGGGAGCAGCCAGAACAAACCGCCGCCGTGAGAGCAATCAGAGCGTCATTTGAATAAACAAGCAGCTGGGAATGCAATTCACGACACATTTTCATATTTAAAGGACCATACCACCCATTTTGCATGTTGAGACTAATATATTCAATTTTCATATATGTTACATTACTGACAATCATTTCCCAAAGGATAAAACCGTATTTCAGTTTTCCTGATATTTTGCAAAATCTCTTAATCTTTCAAAATCAAATATTCAAGCAATACACCCACCTAAAAATTGATGTTTCACCTGCTAATAGTTACGCAAAATTATGAAGTCATGGTCGTTTAAATTTTTCCATAAATGCAGGTCTTCTTTTGGGACTATATTTCCTGGTGGAGGCATACATTCACTCTGTGCTTTTTATTGTGCTTAAACGCTAAAATTACATAACTTCTAAAAAAAAACCTGAATACACATGTTGTTCACAACGTTGGATTACCTATCCCAAGGACATTTCAAGTATCAACAAGTTGATTTTAATAGCGTACCAGAATGAACTGAAACCAGTGGTGGTCTGGAAGGTAGGAAAAACATTTTTAATTCACTGTTCCAGTAGTATGCTTTGGGAAATGATTGTCAGTAACGTTACATGTATGAAAATTTAACATATTAGGCTCAAACATGCAAAATGGATGGCATGGTCCTTTAAGGCGGGAAATTACCTTTCACTCCATGTCTTACGTAATATTTCTGCAACCATTCATTCAATCCAATATGCACATACGAGCAATAAGATTTTAAAATTTTAATTGATTGTTTTTAAAGCCAAACATAATCAGGCACCTGCTTATATACATGACCTTTTTAACTTTTTCAAAGCCTGATCGCTCTCTGAGATCCTCTGGCAAGAACCTTCCAGTGGTTCCCAAATCCCAAATCCCAAAATCCCAAATTTAAATTATTGTAAACTGTCATTTCATTGTGTGTTAAACTCAGATATATTGTTAAGCACATTCTAACTCTGTTTTGAAAGGTGATATAAAGTTATTATTATTACTATTACGAATACCGTATATTGTAAAAGACCAAACATAAACTCAAAAGGGAAGAAAAGGGAAGAAGAAATGTGCCTTATTCCCTGCTACATCTTTATTTTGCTCTTCTATAGCATGGCTACCAAATGAACGCACTCCTTGCCATTGTCTGAAGAACATTATCTGCTTATAAAATGCTCTTGATGAATATATTAACAAATTGCTTAATCTGTTCTTATTCATGTACTAAATGAATATCATAACTGTAACAAACACAGCCAACACACTCAACGTGACACATTTTACACCAGATTTCCATTCTCGTTTAGCAGAAAGCTACTATCACACGTCGCCATGTGGCAAGTCAATATGGCTGATTTAAAAAAAAAAAAAAAAAAAANAAAAAAAAAAAAAAAAAAAAGGCTTTTACACAACTTTCCACAACTTCATCATCTGCTGTAGCAACAATCTTTCAGCTTTAAGGTAATTAAAGGTGCATTCTGGTCTAAATAACATCAGTTCCCATTGTTCACCATGCAATAAACAACAAAAGCAACGTAGGTAAGAGTTTAGCAAATTAGGCATTTCTAAAGTTTCTGCTTTTTCATCTACCTGCAAAGTCTACTATAAAAAAAAAAAAAAANAAAAAAAAAAAAAAGACAGCACTTTTATAGCCTGAGGGTCAGATGATGACTGATGTACTGCCTCTTCTGTCTCTCGTTTACTGATTTAAAGGAAGCAACAAAATGCCATAACAGCCAGGCAAAGAATGCGACACAGCAGACTGTCAAACGACCTGCAGCGGCTGAAGCAAACATGAAGAAAGTCACCAAATACGTCCAGGTTGGTGTTGATTGGACCGATCACAGAGCACAGCAGACCTTCAGGCTGTGCCAGCATGATGCACAAATCTAGAGCAACAGAGCAAAAAGTGAGTCACGCGTGCTGACACATCCTGACTGCTGTTACTCATAGATTTTTATTTATTTATAGGACCATACCACTTTTGCATGTTTGAGCCTAATATATTCAGTTTTCATACATGTTACGTTACTGACATCATTTCCCAAAGGATAAAACCGTATTTCAGCTTTCCTGATATTTTGCAAAATCTCTTAATCTTTCAAACTCAAATATTCAAGTGATACACCCACCTTAAAAATCCATGTTTCTCCTGCTAATAGTTACACAGCCTTATGAAGTCACAGTCATTTAAATTTTTTGATAAACACAGGTCTTCTTTTGGGACTATATTCTCTGGTAGAGACATACATTCACTCCACACTTTTTATTCCTCTTAAGTGATAAAATTACGAAACTTCAAAACTTCGTATGAAAATTGAATATATTAGGCTCAAACATGCAAAATGGGTGGTATGGTCCTTTAAGCTTTATTTAACCAGGAAGNATATATTAGGCTCAAACATGCAAAATGGGTGGTATGGTCCTTTAAGCTTTATTTAACCAGGAAGTCTACTTGAGATTCAGAATCTCTTGTGAGGGAGACCTGGCCAAGACAGCAGCATACAAAAAATACTTTTTGTCCATACTGTATGTACAGTATGAAAAGTACACGGTATGTCAACCATTATAACAACTCAGCAGGCTAAAGCAACAAAATGTGCTGTACTGTTTCTGTATCTTTTAGCTTTTTGGTTGAGCAAAGCCCAGCAAGGTGGGATATTACAGCCAGAATAGGCTATTTGAGGTGGTACAGACTATTTATTTGCCACTCTGCACCCCCCCCCCCCCNCCCCCCCCCCCCCCGTGACATAGCAAAGCTGGAGTGTTTAACAGTGAATGCCGCCCTGCAGCTGGAAAATGGGCTGGTAGGATATCTTATGCTTGCAGGATGTAGCAGTATCTTGGAGGGAAAGAGAGAGAGAGAGAGAGAGAGAAAGGCATTTCAGAAGTTTTGAAAACTTCTGAAATGCCTTTGTGAGACACGCTCTCTGTCGACACTGCGTCAAATAAATAACTCATCAAGATGCAAAATTAGCAAATTTTAAAAAAATGAAATCTTTAAAATGTGAAAAGAAAATGAGGGAGTTAAAAACATAAGAAATTGGTCCAGAGGGCAGTTGACCGACCAAAAGAAGAAAAGGAGAAAGAGTAAAGGTGGTATTCATATGTGCTTCACTGAAGTGAGTAATTACAATGCAATCCTGCCTACTGTCTACTCTCTCTCTCTCTCACACACACACACACACACATGTATGCACACAGACAATAGCCTCCAACACCCCCCCCNCCAGCCTGACAGGTAATTGCTGTCTATGGGGGGACAGGTGCTTCTACAATAGAGTACCAGTGTCCGGCAAGCTCTATTCACTGCTACTGTAATTATCTAATTGAAAAGCTCACAGCAGACGGGGGGAGGGGGGGGGATTTAAAAAGAGAGGAGAAAGTGAAAGATAAGCTTTGGGCTTTTAGAATACAATGGAGCTATGCAGACATGCTCACCTATTCATACACAAATGCTTGCAACTATTTTCGCACACCTACACAAATGCTCACGGCCTGCAAAAAAGTGGAACCGCAGACCTATGACTTCACACACACGCGCACACACAAACACACACACGCTAAAGTCTTTTCTCCGAATCAGATCACTCTGGGGGTAAATANCGCGCACACACAAACACACACACGCTAAAGTCTTTTCTCCGAATCAGATCACTCTGGGGGTAAATATTGTTGAGCTGTGATAGAGGGATAGAGTGAAGGAGGGAGTGGTAATGGGAAAGGTATTGTGGTGTGATGAGGACGCGGCGGGAAAAGGAGGAGGGGGGGTCAGGGAACGCCGGGATATAAAAGCAGCGGGGTCATTCTCATTTCTGATGTAAGCCCCCTCTATCCGAGCACCCCCTCTGCTTCTGCTTTGAGTTTCATACGGGATCTTTACACAGAGGAGAGTGGATGGGTGACTTGTGTGTGTGATCGTGTGTGTGTGTATGCATTGGCTAATGTAAATGTGTACACCTTTGTGCATCTGTGTGTATGTGATAATGCAAATGTGAACCTTTGTGTTCCATCCCTGCCAATCTACTGACAATTTACTGACAATCATTTCCAAAGCATACTACTGGAATGATGAGTTAAAAATGTTTTTCCTACCTTTCAGACTGCCATTGGTTTCACTTCATTCTGGTACGCTATTAGATATGTGAAACGTTCTTGGGATAGGTAATCCATCATCGTGAACAAGATGTGTATTCAGGTTTTTTTTAGAAATTACATAATTTTAGCATTTAAGCACAATAAAAAGTGTGGAGTGAATGTATGCCTCCACCAGGGAATATAGTCCCAAAAGAAGACCTGTGTTTATGGAAAAATTTAAAGGACCGTGACTTCATAAGGCTGTGTAACTATTAGCAGGAGAAACATGGATTTTTAAGGTGGGTGTATCACTTGAATATTTGATTTTGAAAGATTAAGAGATTTTGCAAAATATCAGGAAAACTGAAATGAAATGGGAAATGATTGTCAGTAACGTAACGTGTGAAAATTTAAAATATTAGGCTCAAACATGCAAAATGGACGGTATGGTCCTTCAACATTGTTCTCCCTGCTTCATATCACACACATTTAAGGAAAGAATATTAAACCACAAGACACTAAATCGGCGGACTGGAAAAGAACTGTGTGGGTGCCCACTTTTGAAGTGTTAGCTTTTTACACTTTATATCTCACTAAAAGTTGTGTTTTTGTTGCAACCTAGCAGGCAGCATCTCAAAAAGACAATGCTTTGTTGTGGTCCTTGGATATTTTTGTTGTGATATCGTCCTCTTTTGGGCTCTTATGTGAGCCTGTGTCTGTTATCTCTCGAGGCTAGCATCGCTAAGTAGGCACATCTCCGTCTGGAGGTCAGGACTTTATATCATATTTCTCAAATGCCAAAGAAATATGAGCGTGTTTGATGAGCATCTTAGGTGTTTTTTGCATTTGAAAGGTGGTTTGTCTTTGGCAGTTTGCCCTCTGCAGAATGCAGCAAGAAACGGAAACTGGGTCAAACTGAGGTGGATTATAAAGGTGGATCCTCGTAGAAATAATTTGAAAAGATAGGAGATTAGGAATTCAAAAAAGGGTAGGAGGAGATGCAGCACAACAGAAGGATGGAAACAAAGGAAGGAATCGAAGGACTGAATGAAAGGACAGAAGGAAACAGGGAAGGAACAAAGCAGACAAGGTGATACCTAACAAAAGAGAAGATGGACAACAAGGATGAGGATGACTTTGGCAGGAAGCCTGATCGTGGCGACTCTAAGAGCAGAGCTTTCAGAGAGCTGGGTGGACGTCGTTTGGCGTGGCTTTGTGAAACCACGCGTCAAATATGACAAACACACACACACAAAGCTGTGAAGTAAATAAAGCAATCTGGTTAAATAACCCATCTCTCCCTCCCCTTGTTTACTCCGATGCGCCCAGTGAATCACCGAAGCTACATGTCAGCGTGAGCAGAAAAAAAAAAAAAAAANAAAAAAAAAAAAAAAGACATCCCATCTCGCTGGGCATCAAACCTGCCCTGCAGTCCCACACGTGTAAATAAGATCGGCGGAACATGACATTCTGTTTGTGGCGTGTGTTCAGGCCCGTGTCTGTCTCTCTAATCTCCTACAGCACTGATATGTAGACCCTATTACAACATGTAAATTACCCCCTGCTGTGCAATCTACGACTGCTATATGACGCACGGCTGAAATACGTGGAGCAGAATTTGTGGTGTAGGTGTGTGTGTGTGTGTGTGTGTGTGTGTGTGGCCACGTGTGCATAAGCATCCATATGTTAGATTCAAGCTGTCACAATCAGACTGATGTAGTCGCGTCCTTCTGCGTGACGAGTTATTTGAAGTAGAGGAACGTCTACCTGAGATCAAAACCTGCCGAAACAGGCTTAAGATCGCATTAATTATCCTGTCAAAATAGCAGCAAAAATTCTCAATTAATGAGCTGCAAGGGGTGTGTTTGGTCGGAGGGGCCGTCCTGTTACTGGCAGGTTATAGGTTTGATCCTCGTCGCTAATGATGTGTCCATAAAAAGACAAAACTTTGATGTGTGGCTTACACAGAGGGGTGACAAATTAAAGGAAAAGCCGTTAAAGCGTCTCAAGGCCTCGGTGTACGCCATAAGACAAAATGAGAAGGAAACGGCGGGGATAGTCCTTAAAACTGCTCATTTCATGCCACTCCATGCTGGAAGGGGATGCAGAATGGCCAGAAGTCGCCTGTTAACGGAGGCGGCGGTAAAATCGACGGGGAGGTGAGTTGGCAGTGGCTGTAGTTTATTAAGCAGCAAAAGGAAGGCAAAGCAGGCCGAGGAAGAGACGTTTGCGCTCTAAATCAGAGAAGGAAGGAAGATGGAGAGTTTACTCGACAAATGCGGAGTTCAGATGTTACTCCAACAGCGCGGGAAGTCGAGAATGAATCAAAACAAAGGATGAGCTCTGTCCGCTGGCCCCTCACTGCTAATGCAACCAGCTAGCTGATATTTTGGACCATTGTGGGGGGGAAGTATCAAAAAACAGAGGCAAAGGCAAGACAAAGTTTGCCTTGTGGGCCCTGCACAAAGAACTCAGAAAGTGCCTGAATCAAAGCATCTTGAGCCTTGCATGATGGATTTTTCTTTTTTTTTTGTTCCCCTGACAATTTTACTTCCAAATGCAGTACACAAAGGCCTAAAATAAGGCATTGCGCTCAGATTATACAAGTCTCAGGAAGTCTGCTTGAGGGATAGAACATTATTCATCTAAAACAGGGGTGTCAAACTCAATCACAGAGGAGGCCAAAATTAAAAATTGGGTCCAAGTCAAGGGCCCAACAGAGTCAGCCTTTACTGAAAACAGACTTAAATTGGCCTCCTTTTCATCAGAGGTGTTATGACAAATTGTACATACAGTAATATGAATTTCACTTTAACCACAGCTCCCAATTATAGGATTCAGAACAAACCAGAGGTAAGTAATTTTTCTCAAGAGAAATCTAAAATCACTCTTTGTTTTTCATTAACAACCCCAACAAGCAAAATGAGAATAATATTTTAAATGCGATCAGCCTTCTCATGTTATGTTCTTTAATTACAGCCATATCAGCTCTGCTAACAAGGTAAACAGGTTTATCCTTAACGGCAGCAAACAGCTTCACTAACTCCCACCTGTGCTGAAAGCCTGTTTTCAGAGTCCACTTTTCATTTGGCCATTTCTTCCACGGGCTTAAATGCTGCATTCAAGCTATCTCGGAAGTCAGATTTTCCCGACTTCCGACTTGGAAAAATGCATTGGAACAGCAACTGAAGTCGGTACTCCGACTGGGAAAAATCCGACTTCCGAGGTAGCTCAAACGCAGCAAAAATTCATTAAAAATAACTGGATGGTCACGGAGGGGAGGGGAGCTGGTGCTTGCAGGTGTTTTATACTAAACAAGCACACGCACTTGCTTAGTTAACTGTAAGTATAAATGAGGCTTTACCGACCCTCCGATGTCGTAGGCCTAGGCAGCTAGAAGGCCCTGGCATGTCAATGAACACATCCAGCATGGCAAACTCAAAATCTGATTGGTTAAAGAATATGACAAAACAACATCGTCCCATTTGCTTGAATAGCAGAGGGGATTCACTGGAGATTCTGAAGGCCTCAGGCTAGATTTTTTTACCCAGAGACAGCACAGGGGGAAAATCTGATTGGATAAAAACTCTAATTTATATGAGCTGCACTGGAAGCAGCACGACTGAGGGAGAGAGTAGCAATGAAATGACGTTAGTAAACTGATGGGAACTTTGTAAAATACATATAGCATTAATTAAAATATATATTAAATTATAAAAAAATATATAATTTTCTGATTCTGACAATCTTTAGGCCAGCAGAGAAGGCCTTGCTGGCCCTGATGGCACACCTCTGGTAATGATTAAATAAGGATTTTGAATAAGGAACAAATTAAAGTTGTTTTCATTGCATTTTACAGAAAAACAGAGTTAATATATTGGTTGACTTCCTGCATAAAAAAATCACAAAAATTAGTATTCTGTTGGAGAATTTACATTTATGGATGTGAAATTTAGTCTTTATAACAGATTAATTACATATTCATGTGAACTCATATTTTTTTATTACTCAAGGAAGGGGGGCAAGAACTGACTCCCATCAGGATGGAAATGCTTCATCACAGGATAAAGATGAATGAAACCACCCGGCATGTTGGCCCATCACTTTGCTACCTTTGTCACTCGTCTGTATACCAAAGATAAGATGCTTGACAGGCCAATTTTTGTTCTCCTGGACGTTGTTGATCCCACGTGATCAGCCACTATGGGTCATATTTACCTATGTTTTCTGTTTGCTACATCACAGAGTGCAAAACAAATCATGTAAAAGCTTTAGCCAAGTAGCACTTATTGAAATATGGCTGCTGAAGTGATTTCACATGATTTCACACTGAGGTCTGTCCAGCTGTTTTCAGGAAAGCAATATCCAAAAGACAGAGTACCGAAGCAACAAAGTGCCCTAATTGCTATATTGGCGATGACAGCCTTGTTCTTTTCTTTCATCACTAACACACTCTGTCTCTGTCTTTCCATCAGTCTTTTCTCTGTCCCTCCTCCTCCTCCTCCTCCTCCTCCTCCTCCCACTAAGCACTCATCTCTCCTCTTCAGCATTTCATACAGTGAAAACAGAGGAAAAATGGATAATCTTACCTGGAATGAATCCAGGACTACACTGAACACGTTTTTAACCTTGTACAACACCACAAAGACATGGATTCCAGGTACAGAGGATGAAAACAAAATCTCTCTTTTTTGTTGCTTTTTTTGTGTGTTTGTGTCTCTCACACACACATGCATGCTTATCTCCTCTGATGTCATGTTTTCCTCGTCTTCCTCTGCAGCACCCTTTCTAAACGCCGGAGGTCACATATGTACTTTAAATAGTTTCTCCTCCTAGCCGTGATGGCACAAAAGAAATAAAATCAGAGTTATTTATTAGGATATAAAATTCGTAGTTTCAGGAAAATGAAACCTCAGAGGATGGACAATATTGAATTTTTCAGCATGGTGCTCAATTCAACCCATTGTCCCCCCCTCCTCACGGGACATGGACTGTTACATGTTGCATTTAAGCACACGGGTCAATAAAGGTAATTGATAAGCTCTCATACAGATATAGAATGATGAATGAAGGATATTTCTGCTGTGATGAATCATACTACCTCCAGAGCCATAAATGGACAGTTGTAGCCCAACACCTAATGGGAATAAGCATAAACTCATCCCCCATAGTCAATGTCATCGCGTCTCAGACAGGCACCTATAGGGCCGTGTTATTGGTCCATCACTTACACTTTATGAGCACCTCAGAGCAGAGACAGAAATGCTGCAACACCTCTGGTAGCCTGGTCATAGATTATTGGCAAGTCTATTGATCTGCCGAAGAGATGAGAGAAACACAGCATCAATCTCCCTCAAGTTAGATCTACGCGGAATAAACTAATGACGACGCGCAATATTGGTAAAAGTATAAAAAATGAATTAAAAAATGAGATGTGTTTGGCTGATTCAAGCCCATTAACACTCAAATGCTGCAGCTTTGTTGGTTTAGTGTTTTGATTCCCTTTATCACAAGTGGACACATGACAAAATGCTGCCCTCTAGTGGTTAAAAGACAGCAAGTTTTACAAAAATGAAAATGATCTTTAATGTAAAATACACTGCATTTTCCTTTTTTTTTTAACCACAATAATAAGCACAAAAGCGCGGAAAAGTCACAATTGATTTCAATATTTACATTTAAACCACACTGACGTAAGCTGATATACAGATTTTAACCATAAGTGTTTAAACTACATTCAACAGTGCAAAAACTGTAATTATTATAATGAGAAAAAAACAAAACCTTTGGTATCAGGAAAGAAACTTATAGCTTAGAAAACTGGTTCTTATTCACATTTAACAGCAATTATTTTTCACCGTGACTGTACGCTGTTCATAACCCTAAAATAGTGTGTCAAGAATAAAAAAACAAAACAAAACACATCCTTTGAAAATAAGAATACACAGAATCTAGTGATATTACCTGATATCACAAAAAATGTAGACGGATGTCATCCATGTCCCTGCAGTGACCCTTTCTATAATATGAATTATGTGGAAAAGAGCTGTTTGTGAAACTGTTTTATATAACTTATTAAAAAAAACAAACTAATATTTAATCCATAAAACTGTATTTTGTACGAGGTTACAAAAGTTTATCCCCTGAACTGTAGAAATAGCTTACTGAACTATTGCTGATATAAATTACCTCTCATTTTATGCTGTTATTGAACAATTATAAAAATATTGTCACTCATTCATATTTCTGTCATTTTAAATGTTTTTTCCTCTTAATTTTCTTCCATGTTATTGATAATTAACTGGTTTTGAAAGCTGAAAAAGTCATCCAGTGCGTAAATCTCCCAAAACAGTCCCTGTGGAAAACCTTTTGTCCAGTATTTTTTTTTTTTTTGTCTATTTCAATAAGTCAGAAAGTTGTATACAAATTCTCCAATATGGAAAATTAAGATTTGCTCTTCCAAAGTTTTTTTTGTTTTTTCTTAGATCTTTTGCACCATGTGTCTTCTCTTTAGGCCCATTCACACCTTCCACCTGTATCTGTATATTAACTGTTATCCAGTTAAGGAAAACCATAAACGGATGTGGCCTGGCTCGCACTGTAATCGTATCTTGGCCACAGCTAGCCAGGTGTAAATGATATCTGTACGGCTGGGACGTATTTGTGACATAAAATCCTGCCCATAAATTGAAAAGGTCATGCTGCCTGACTCCTGCTCGCTCTCCGTGTTAAAGTTATTTTCGGGCGCTGTGACTTGCCGTAAACGTGTACCTGCACCTAGAACGTGGACAGCGATGGTCCTGGAAAATTATTGTTATTTAAAAAAGTGGATGAATCTCGTCTACGGAGCGAGGAGAAAATGTCCAAATAAAAAGAACGCTGATGTAATTTGTACCGGCGTAAAGCGTAAAATGTCCTGACATTGAATGTCATGAAAGTAGATAATGTATCCGGAGATGGAGATGACATTGTGATTTACAGTAAGGTGTAAACGTGACCCTAATCAGTAACTGAAGACACTAGAAGGAGAATATAACATGGAAGAGATTAAAAACTGATTTGAAAAATAATCTCAAACGAGGAAACTCTTAAAATGTGAGTCTGTGACAGAAATAAGCGGCATCAGGGCTTGTCTCTATGCCATTAGCAAAGGTCAGAGCTTTGCTACAAGGCCAGCAGGCCTCTGCTAAATTTACATTTCGGATATTGAGATCATGCTCTTATCCATCTTAGCAGAGGTCTGAGATGTCTCTGGACTGCCTGACACTTATGAGCGCTAAGAGCTGCTGAAAAGATCCTGAAACCTCCAGTCACCTGTAATCTACAAAGTCTTCTTTCACACCTGTGGACAGCACAGGTGCGATACTTTCCACAAACCCGCTGGGAAACAACTTCCCTCAGCCATACTGGTTTGTTGTTTTATACCGCAAACCCGGTTTCAGTGAAAGCAGGAAGTTCTGGAACACACTGAACAACGATGTGCTGCAGACTTCATGCTGATAGTCTCAAATCCAGCTTGAAGTTTCGTTGAGTTCGGTTTTTCTGCTTAAGGAAAAGTCAAAAAGCAAACAGGCAATAAAAAAACCTGTGAAATTCAGATTAAGACGTGGTCTCTCTGCCTTTACCCTCTCTCTCTTGTTGTTCGTTTTGTCACCGTCCACGCGGGGCGTTCCCGTTGACGTTTGCCAGGCTGTGCGCCAGCCTCTTTGTAAGGAGGCCGTGAGATTTGCCACAGTAAGTGTGTGTGGTCTTCAGCAGCTCCTCTTCCAGCGGAGCCAACAGAGAACTCACCAGGTCTGAACCAAACGAGTACTGGAATGACAAAACAGCAACACCGGTAACATTCAAGAGTTTAACCTTTTCCGGGATGCCGAAATCACAACTACTCCAGTAACATTGTACCGGACATTTTCAGGATTTCACTGTGTAAATACCCAAAAGTAAAGCAAAGTGACGCATCGGAAAAGCTTTTGGACTTAGCAAAATCTTTGCCTAGATAGATTAAAAACATAAATCTATTTATCGTGCCGAACGTGCACAAGACTGATCCGTCAGGCGGGCAAAAAAAAAAAAAAAAAAAAACCACGGCGCGCTCCACGCTGAAGCGGGTTTTATGTTATAGGTTTATCATCCGGCGATACTCAGGGATTACAGGAGAAATTTCATGTCTTCCCGATAATGAAGGACCTTTACAATGCTCCAAGGAAATCAAAGGGGAATTACCATTTTTTATGCCGGCTCATTTGCTTGCCGTTGGTTTGCTGATATTGGGTCGCAAAAAGAATGGTGTTTTTATGAGCGCGCACACGCATACACATGCATACACACACACACACAGGTCATAAAGCTGCATTTACAGTTGCTTTATTGATTTTGTGTGCCTGATGAGGGGCTTTTCGTGTGCAGATTCCAACTCTAAACATTCCATCGGTTGTAAAAATTTAACTGCGGCTTCCTGGGCTCGGCTTTTTGCACGGGAGGAAGGGAAGGGATGCTTTATGATGGACAAACCACTGTGCTCCATCTGTGGAGAGACAAAGACAGACAGCGAGAGACAGAGACGGGGAGGAGCGGCAGGGTTTGTCTTCCCGTTTCTTTGTACGGGGATACGGAGTGTAACCATCTGCCCGCCAATGATACTCAAATTAGCCGCCGCTTTATTAAGAATATTACCGGCTAATGACATTGTAACTGTAAATACAACATGCAACTTTTTAACACTAACAATAAATAGATCAAAAATGCGCAAAACTTTTTAAGAGGATATTATTGGTTGCTTTTTGTCAACCAGTGAGCTTACTTATTGCTACACAGCACAGGTAAGAGCAACTATTACTACTTAATGCTACAGCAGGACTAGAGACTATGAGTTATGTGGGTTACAAGAGATTTGATGTTTTATTGTTCTTTATATGATGATTTAAGTGTATTTTTTTTTTTATAAAATGTATTCAATCAAAGCAGATTTCTTTTGGCTGCATGATTACCAAAGGCTAGATCTGTGTTTTACGAAGGGAAGCTTATTTGTTGCAGACTTTTTGTGTAAATCTTGGGAAGAAGACAGAGTTCTCTGTTGTAAAGTTTTGCATTAGCCAAACTTTCTGATGTAATTTGGGATGTTCTCAGAATATATTTCAGTGCTTTCCATAGGCTGAAAATTTACTTGTGGTAGTAGGCAGGCATCCAAGCAAACAAAAGCATGTTTAACATGGCTATTTGGCTTTAAAGGTGCAAAGAAAAAGCAAAAAATACTCAGACCTAGTTGAAAATGGCTCCTACCATACTATATACTACTGGTTGCTAGGCAACCACAGTAACACAACGAGTGCGTTTTCATTCGACCTCAGCAGAGCTTTAAAGGAAAATTAAAAAAAACTAATTAACTATAAGACAGCAGAGGGAAACCTTAGTGAGAAGCATGGAGGTTACATTTATTTTATAATTAGAAATAATGACCTGGCTGGAATAAAAGTCTGGTTTAAAACAAAAAAAAAAAAAAAAAAAAAAAAGGACTGCCACTATTTGAGAATTTACGGTACGGTCATAAGGAAGGAGATAGATGCTGGTCTACAGGGAGTTTACTGTAAAATGGATTAATGGTGACAAAACCTAATCATGGAATCTTTTTAAGACACTTTTACCTTCAAAACGACGGTAAGATCAAAGTTTATTCCATATTTTAGCTGTGTTTTGCTCAGCAGTTTGACAACATTATTAAATGTGTATTTTTTTAAGGCTGGGTCGTTCCATGAAACCTGGTCTTCATTTACCTGGGCGGGCCGCCCAAGTTTCGCCTCTGTATGGGAAACACTGTATTTTGGACATTTTCTTTTGTTTCAGCACTGCAACAATCCATGTCGGCACTTTGTGTGAACAAATAAAACTCTAATCAAAAATCATTACAACGTAAATGTAAAGCAGTTAAAAAAAAATAAAAATAAGCTAAAAATGCTTCAAGCAACTTTGACCTCTCACCTCTGACAACACTGTCATTAAAAATACTACAACTTCCTCTCTCACTTGTGCATATATTGATGACTAATACATACTGCGCTGTACGATACATATCATACTAGAATTAATAAAACGGGAAACGGACATGTGAGTGGATTACTGTCCTCTGAGATGTCGCCTTAAGTTCTGCTGCAGAGGGCGAAACAGAAAGTGATGAAATGATTAAACACAATCAATCTATGCTCCTACATCCTCCCGGCAAAGCAGATTTCATCACAAACCTATAAATGTATCAATATCTACATAGGCTATTGAACGAACTCTTGATCCGTGTGTGTTTTCGTGCTCGCTATTGAACACACGGTGCAGGTAAGCGTGTCTGTCTGCTGCTATAATTGATCCTGTCCTATAAAGCCACAGCTTTAACTGCAGGCGATGGATCAGCCCTGATCTATGTTCAAATAGTTTGATAATAGGAGGCGATGAGACTGTGAGCGCTGATGGCTTCATTAAGTAAATGCCGCTCCTATCATCAATATCATTATACTGCCGGTAAACAGCCCATAAACGCCGGCATGGAGGGGAAACGATGGAGATTTACTTCGCCACTGTGCACAATTTTATGTCGCTTGCCTTTGAAATCTTTAGGGTCAGCAGCAATGGAAGAGTCACATGGACGGTAAAGAAACGGAGGAAGAGGCATGTTGCTGAGGTGATGAAAGGGCTCCTTAACTTAACTTACACCCACGAGACTTTCAAAAGGCTCAACGTGTCTTTTTTTTTTTTTTTTTTNTTTTTTTTTTTTTTTTTAGCTTGACGCATCTATAACTGAGTGCACTTGCTGATTTTTATTTGTGAGCGCCATTTCCTGCATTTCCCACGACAGAAAGAAGAGCGGATGACGGGAACAAGAAAGCAACTCGTAACATCGAAGAGGGAGGAGTTAATAGTGGAGTCTGACTTTTATTATTGATGTCTCTGCTTCTGTTTTGCTATTATTTTCATTAAGGCACACATTGTTAAAACTTCAGTTCTACTCCAATTATGGCAACGAGGCACACGGCATCGCCTGGCAAATCTCCTCTCGTCAGCCGATTAAGCAGCAAATTACTGATATTTAGCGATGGACAAAATCCTGTTAATTCCATGCCTGTATATGGTTTATCAGCATTTCTGCTTTAATCACAGTACAGACAAAAAAAAATCGTTGAGTGATGACATGACATCTATGTCAGTTATCTGGAGGAAGAAGTTGAAAAGGTCACGAAACAAAAAGAGTCTAAAAATGCTGCCAGATGTATTGTCAAACGCTTTCAAATTATTTTGTCTAAGGCCATATTTAGAACAATAAGACAATCTACCATAAGATGAAGAAGATGGCTAAAACAGACTTCAAAATCTTAATCCCTGACATGGATTTGAAATATCTGCACCCAATGGAACAATAGAAAACATTTGAAACATTAAAAAAAAAAAAAACTCTTGGGAAGTCAATAAAAATATCACAATTTGCATTTTATTGTTGCTAATCTGAAACTCGTCTGAGCAGCACCACAGTCGTTATTTTACTTAAATAACTAAGCTTAACAACATGTAAGGAGAAGCTATCTTTATTCAGGCTGATAGCTTTTATTTAATGGTAAACTGAGCTGAAGCCATTAAACACAGAATAATGACGGGCGTACCTTTCGTATGGCCTCGTAGATGGCTCTGAAGGCGGGCTGTTTCTGATCGTGATAAACCCCTCTGTTTCCGTGAAGTATGAAGACGCCATGTTCCTCCGCCGCGGCACAGTTGCTGCCGTAGATGCAGTGGTCTGGGCGATAATTCCACTGACACGGGAACTCCAGCAAACGCTCTGGGAACAGAGAACAGGCATCCAGGCATTGATACATACATTTGTGAACACAGATCATATATGATAGCTTGTGGGGTGGCGAGTAATTTTCTCTTCACTTGGCTTTAAAAAGCGTATCCTAAAATGTTGAAAAAAGGCAAAAGCCTGTACCATAAAGGCATGGAAAGAACTGATGAAATATGAATTGACTACAGAATGGGCAACGTCTGAGGATAAAGGTAACAGTACAATGGCAGCTTTGTTAAGTGTGAAAGACATTTTGGAAGCACTAGAAGAGAACTGCTTGTAGATAGGAATTCAGGAGGATTCTGAGGGAGGTACAGACAGAGAATGGAGAGTATGTGTGTGTGTGTGTTGGGACAGGATGTGTGTTGAGTGGGGATGGAAGAGGTGGGGTTGAGAGGTGACAGGTGTGGGTGTGGTGGAGTGGATGACTGGATGAATTCCATGGAGAGATGAATGTGAAATTCTAAGTTTGTGGATTTGTGTTTTATTTGTTTGTTTGGTTAAACTGAAGACAATCCTACCTTATTTGAAAATAATGGAATTTAAAGGACCATACCACCCATTTTGCATGTTTGATCCTAATATATTCAATTTTCATATATGTTACGTTACTGACAATCATTTCCCAAAGGATAAAAACATATTTCAGCTTTTCTGATATTTTGAAAAATCTCTTAATCTTTCAAAATCAAATATTCAAGTGATACACCCACCTTAAAAATCCATGTTTCTCCTGCTAATAGTTACACAGCCTTATGAAGTCATGGTCCTTTAAATTTTTCCATAAATGCAGGTCTTCTTTTGGGACTATATTCCCTGGTGGAGGCATACATTCACTCCACGCTTTTTATTGTGCTTAAACGCTAAAATTACATAACTTCTAAAAAAAAACCTGAATATACGCCTTGTTCACGATGATGGATTACCTATCCCAAGAATGTTTCAAGTATCAACAAGTTGATTTTAATAGCAGAATGAACTGAAACCAATGGAGGTCTGGAAGGTAGGAAAAACATTTTTAATTCACCGTTCCAGTAGTATGCTTTGGGAAATGATTGTTAGTAACCTTACATGTACAAAAATTGAATATGTTAGGCTCAAACATGCAAAATGGCCGGTATGGTCCTTTAACTCTTGTTTGATAGGAGAATGTAAGTAAAGCGCCATAGTGAAAGGTATGAAATTCAATAAAAATAATTGTACTAAATAATTAACTAACTAACTAACTAAATAAATATATTTTTGAATTTAAGACTAAGAAATTTATCCCTCCTCAATCTGTCTGTGGGTGCTACAAAGCTGTGCACGTGTGTGTGTGTGTGTGTTTGTGCTCCTTACCTGGGTTGTGATGGAAAATGATATTGAGAAGGTCTTGGTCTCCCCAGGTTATGTTGAGTTTGTATTTCTGGAGTAGCGGCATCAGTAGCTCCTCCCAACGTAGTCCCACTGACGTCATGTCATTCTGACACCATGACACACACACACACACACACACACACACACACACACACACCAAAGACAGAAAAAAGTATAACATTTTAACAGGATTGAATCAGAACAGGATTATGTGCAGTTAACACTTTTCTCACAGAACAATCAACTGTAGCAGTAGGGGGCCCCCTTGTGGCCACTGTGGGTACTCCACAGTGAAACAAACCACCACCAAACAAATCTCCCTGGGACAATGATTGTCAGCATTCAGCCCCACCTTAAAGAAAACGTTCCTCATCCTTGTCATGTTCATGAGCATGACCCCTGAGTTGACGCCCGTCCTGCCGTAGAAGGGGTGACGGGCGAAGCGGTTGTACCAGGCAATGCGTGGCTCCTCGTGCTCGGGGGCCATGGCTGCCAGCTGGGAGGCATTAAACTGGGAGAAGAATGCCCACAGCTGGTCTACTGGCTGCAGGAAGAGGATATCTGAGTCTACGTACACTATGGAGTCCACCTCCTTTAGGATCAGCTGCACGGGAAGCAACACACGCAGACAATCATCGTTTTATTTAGACAGTGAACAATGTGGATGTCAGGGTGAGGCTAAACACGTTTTCCTGCGGTGATAATGATAAAAGCCTTCCTGTGGCAAGAAACTCACGGGTAAGAAGAGACGCTGAGAGGCGCAGGGTTTGAAAAGTTTCTTCCACTCAGCCGCGTTCTCGCTGGGGAAACTGATAGAGTAGATTGTGTAGTTGAACTTGGATTGGATAAAGCCAGGCCACGCCTCCAGCTGGGAAAAAAGATAAAGAATAAGTAAGTAGCATCTAACTACACAGAGAAATATTGCTAATCCTGAATAGTTTACAGTATATAGACTATTATAGAAAAAAAAATAAAAGAGATTCAGAATCTCAAGTGGACTTTCTGGTTAAATAAATACATAATTAATAGTCGGGGACTTTTTTTTCCCCAGTACGACGTGTTTTTCCAAACGTCTTCTACTCACGGCACGTCTGAAGCTGGCGTGCAGCTGATCTTCCGCAAAGATGTGCAAGCAGAGGTGTTTGATGGTGAAAAGGACCGCAGATTTGATCATGGTGAGAGTTTCCTCCAGCCTCTGGCCGCAGGCGACCACAGCCAAGTGCATGGGAGGTTCAGGTCCCTTCCAGCTGCTCCCGCCACCANTGGCCGCAGGCGACCACAGCCAAGTGCATGGGAGGTTCAGGTCCCTTCCAGCTGCTCCCGCCACCAGCCTCTACCTGGGCCTGCTGACGCATGATGTACCTGAACGGATGTCAAAAATAAGTAACAGTAAGACAGATTTCCAGTGGCGTGACATGACAACAGAGATCTATCAGGATTGTCATTTGTGAGGCTCGCGTATTTACTCATAATCGCAGGGTTTTCCTGTCTTAACTTGGCATGTAAAATTAGAGACAAGTCAAGTGATGGACTGTCTGGTAAAGTAGCATAATTTATGAAAATGAAGCACACAAATATTAAGATACCAGCAGGTGATGTCACTGCAATATTTCCTACCTCAAACCTCTACAGGCGCCCCTAAAGAAAATGAGGAAATGTGATTTGATCCCCAAAATATTGATCTGATTGAACGCAGTCTTTATTACTGATAATGACATTGGGGAGAAAGTAGAATGTAACATCTAAGTGTTTTCCAGAATAAAAAACATCAAACCTGTGCTCCACACTCCAGGTCCTCCGTATTTTCCACATCTCTCTGCTCTACCCACACCCACTGAGCAAAGCCAGGTAGGTTTAGCCAATCAAAAGGTGGGAGAGCAGGGAGAGTGGAAATTATGGAGTGTTGTGGGTACCAAAGACCAAGATTGAGACCCTGGGCTAGCTCACACTTTAAATGTCTAACACAGAAATAAACAACTGCGAAAACAAAGCTATGGAGGCCCTAAACTCCCAAAAAACAATGTTAAAAAAAAAAAAAAAATCTTATGCGCACGAGGTAATTATCTCGTGCGCACACGTTATTATCTTGTGCGCCTAAGTTATCTATTATCTCTTAATAATTTATTTTGTGCACAAGATAATAACTTGTGCTCATGAGATAATAAGTTGTTCCCACAAGATAATTATCTCGTGCGCAAAATTTATTATCTCGTGCTCACAAGATTTAAAAAAAAACAAAAAACAAAAAAACAATCGTTTTTTGGGACTTAAGGGGCTTCTACAACGCCCTGTTTGCAAATGTAAACTCTCCCCTGCACCAGACAAACACAATGTAATTTGATTGATATTTTGGGAAAATATTACTATAATTAAATGATACACAAGAATGTTTTCTATATTTTTGAAATGGAGTTTGGTCAAAACAGAGGGCTGCTTTAAAACTACAGAACATATGCCAACACTGACAATATATTCTGCAGGTTATCTGCAAATTTAGTAACATTTACGCTTGTATTTTGTATTAATTTATGTCCAAACCTGTATATTTAAGTAATCTGTAGCTTTAGTTTGTCCGCTTGGGGGTGTATTTTAATCTGCCAGCGTCACATTCCCATACACAACACACATTACGTTATACAAATTACAATGCTTTAAACTACACCATTAACAATTATCATATAAAATATACTAGTTTTATTTTATTTTACCGTGTTAAAACACGTAAAACCTCGTACCTATTGTACCGGCGTGGGCTTTGGGGCCCTGTTTTGTCCACGGCTCCTCGCCGAGCTCCAGGCACTCTCTGCGGGTTGAAAATCCTCTTCCCCGCGGTTCCTCCGACCGACACCTCCGAGTAAATCAACTTACTGTAAACGTACAAGCCCGAAAACACGGCGAACACCGTGCACAGAACTAGTGCACGGATGTAACGCCGCATTATGGAGTTTAACAACGCGTCTCAGCGCTAAAGTCATGACACTGAGACGAGCGTATGATTACTAATCCAGATCGCCATGATGCGTTCAAAGCCTTTTCCGGTCACGATTTTACAAAATAAAACTCCCATCAACAGCTATCTGGTGTCTGCGCCCTCTAGTGGTTAAATGTTAATTTTACTGATTCTTTAAGGGAATTTTCAGTGTTATATTTCAAACCATAATGCTGTTTAGATGTGCCCCATTTTCTTCCTTTTCAGATCTCTTCCCTTTATTTTGAAGTACTTATCCATCTAGCTTTCTAGTTAACTTGACAAAAACTAGAGGTCCAGACCCCTTTCTGTCCAAATGGGGGAAGGGTGGGAGCATCAACAAAGTTTATTCCTCCCCCTCCCTCCCTCCTCCCTGGCTGCCTGTGCAACTTTCTATTGATTTCACCTCTGAATAGGCCATTCACAGCCTTAAATGATATAGACCTGCTCTTCTTTATTGAGGTGGTTCTACAAAACAAACACGTCAAACAGCTGCATTTATCGTGGGAAAGAGAAGTTTTTAATTGATGTCATCATCATGAAGACATCAATTTGTGATTTTTCTTGGATCCTAAGCTGCACTGTTGAATCCCTTAGCTCAAGTCAAAGGTTCTCAAGCTTTCTGAACCAAGTACCACCTCTGAGCAAACCAAAACATCTAACACCTCGCCAGCAAAGCATCGACTCTAATTTTATTAAAATAAATAAATAAATAAATCACAGAAAACAAGGTTACCGTTCCAAAAGTGAAAAAGACACATGTACAGGAAATGGATTTCTTCATTTACAAATCACACATCCTTGCTGTCCCTGTCAGTCTCAACAGGTGTGCTGGTTCTGTCAGAGCTGTTTGCAGGCCTGTTGGCGTCTGTTGATTATGTAGGAGCGTGAAAATGTACCAACACCCACATGGAACATAAACGTTCAAGCTGGATGAGTCAATTTAACTCTTAGAATAATAATTCAACTTTATATAATCCATTTTATTTACAACTATTTTCCCATTGTGAGATATAAATTGTTTTAATTTTCTGCAGAATGTTCCAGAGACATCTGACCAAGGGGCGCTTCAAGTACCAATGGTCGTATGCATAACCACAGGCTGAGAACCATTGACCCTTGTGGACCTCTTCCTGTGAGCTCTGAGCTTAACTTGCCATTAACTAGCCATTTATTAAGCAGCAGTTACTGAGTTGTTCACCAGATGGCGCTAAAGGACACAACATAGAACCTTCTGCTGGATAGGGAAAAGGAAATACATTACCTTTAAATATCAATCTGTGTGCAATCATGTTTGTAAGAACATTATGCAAATGCCAAATGTTGTAAGAATTTCAGAGTGTGCATGAGAGCGAGAGGGAACAGACATGAAGTAAAACATACGCATGAAACCGAAGGCAAGAGGAAGACAAGTTATTTTTGTCATTTTCTTAATCAGACATGTAATAAACAAGCTCACACATCGTGAAATAAGAGCATGGCAAAGCAAACAAAAATGTACCAACAAGTGACACGATGCATTTTTAAGTGTCTTTTTAGTTTTTGCCACAACTAAACAACAAATGTCTCTCTAAACAATTTCCAAGTCCACACGTCTAGTCCCAGCTAGTGTGGTGAACCAATGAGAAAACTCTGACACATTAAATGATACTTAAAAACTAAGAGACAGTCTGTCCCACAATACACATACCAGGACCATATATAATCATGCCGCGACAGTTCTCCTAAAATGTTCTAAAGTAAAATCTTGACATTAACACTGGTATGAAGTATAATACAACCACATCAAAACATTATAGTACAATAGATTTTAGAAATATCCATTTTATGTTTCATTATTCTACAGGTTTTTATTAGTTATTGTTATTTAGGCTGATCTATAGTTGTTCTGCTGGAAGTTTAGTGTATATTCTAAAGCCCCTCCACTGCACAAAGTGGAGGAATCTGACACATTGCAAGCCATAACCTATACAGCTACTAAATGTGCAAGTCCAGGAGTCAAAACTTTGCTCTAAGACAACAAAATGTTTTTTTTTTTCAATTTACAAGAAATATGCTGTATCCATACTGGGCCATACTGTTGGTGCAGTACAAGATCTGCATGCTTTGGTTTTCCACTGGGGACGCTGAGCAGGTGCAGCCCTGTTACTGAAGCAGAGACAAATTACAGCATGCAACTTACGCCATGTGCAATTAAGATGTTAGGAACGCTTACTGTGTCTCTTCTTTTTCAGTTTGAAACTTCAAAGCAGCAAACCTGGATTGAAATCAGCTTTTGTATCAAAAAATAACACGACGGATGCGCAGCATTCGTCAAGGTTTGTGATTTTGAAGAATGATTTCTTTGCAGAAACTTCCATTTTGTTTGGGTGTAAGGGTGATTGAGAGCATGCGACATGAAGGGTGTCAACAGCTTTCGCAATTCTGAGGGAAAATGTATTTTAAATAATGAATGGCAAAGCAGTGACGCAAACAAACCCAAACTGTCACCAAACAGATCTGGTGTTTGCTGACAGACTAACAAGCTGAAAACACCAGATTTCTCCTTCTTCGAGTATACCTGCACAACGCAGAAGTGCCTAAAACATCACAGGGAAAACACCTACTGGTGCCAGTATGGGTACAGCAGTAATGCTTTGTGTAAAAAGTAAACATCTATAGAATAAGAAGTACTGTAGAAACAGTCCAAAATGAGAAATGCTGAATATCAGGATCAGAAGTAAAAGGTTCACTGTGAGGTTGGACATTTGCGAAGGTTCAGTGTGAGGACACTGAGACCGTGTGTGTGACGATTCAGGCTTATAACAGGTAGGTAAAGATTCCAGACAGAGGTTTTAAATTCCACATGGAGGAAGAATGAGTCACTCTGCCAGTCACGGATGACACTGGGAAGGTAAGGACTGCACATTTCATGAAACAAAATATTAACAAACCTTGACAGAGTGGTGCAACTAAACACAAGCATAGAGGATGAATAAATGAAAGGATCCAAGACTCTGTCCAAAGCTTGCAACCAGATCATTTATTCACGACAACATTTCATCTTCCTGAGGTCAAACCCGAAGAAGGTCTCTGTCAAGACTGAAATGTTGTCTGAGAATAAATCCAAACCTTGGACGGTCTGCAGAATCTTTCAGATTCTTTGTCCTTCAAGCAAAATATCCGAGAGAAAAATTGATTACTTCGACTTCCAAGACGGTGCATTTTTTTCCCTGGGAGAAAAGGGTTTCAGATTGCTTTCTAAACTGCTGGATTTCAGTGCTTTTGAGTCAAATTTTACATGTGATTTTTTAAAACTGGCCAAATCTGAAGCATTGGCACATCATTTTCTGGCCTGCAAAAAAAAAAAAATAGAATCAGTTCAAAAAAAAAGGTCACAGTTCTTATTGCAATCGAAACACCCAGAAGAAAACAACCAAAGAAGGTGATTTGCTTTTGTTGTCATTACTGTGTAGCCATAAGGTAAAGTTCAGAGGTTCCTCCAGTGGCCCGTTGACTTGAGAGTACAGAAGAGACCGTGGCGGAGGTGGGTAGGCTCAGTGGGACTCTCCATTGACTGAGGTCCCCTCCCCTCGAGGCGAGGAGGAGCGAGAAAGCCCTCTCTCTGTGTTTTCTGAGCTGGAGCCATTCTGGCTGTGGTGGTCAGCTGCTGAAGCAGCGCTGGACGAGGGCTTCGCCTTCTCCTTAAAGTCCGTTATTATGACTGTCAGGTCCCCCACCGTCACCTCCAGGTGCTGGGCGCTGCTCCGGTCGATGTTTTTTAATCTCGGTCTGATGCATGGATGGAAATGGTTGGAGAAAGTGAGGAAAAGCAAAAGATGAGACATGAAAGTACTGTACCGTCCATTTTGCATGTTTGAGCCTAATATATTCAATTTTCATACATGTAACATTACTGACAATCATTTCCCAAAGCATACTACTGGAACGGTGAATTAAAAATGTTTTTCCTACCTTCCAGACCTCCATTGGTTTCAGTTCATTCTGGTAAGCTATTAAAATCAACTTGTTGATACTTGAAATGTTCTTGTAATAGGTAATTCATCATTGCGAACAAAATGTATATTCAGCTTTTTTTTTTTTTAGAAGTTATGTAATTTTAGCGTTTAAGTGCAATAAAAACTGTGGAGTTAATGTATGCCTCCACTGGGGAATATAGTCCCAAAAGAAGACCTGTGTTTATAGAAAAATTTAAATGACGATGACTTCATAATTTTGCGTAACTATTAGCAGGTGAAACATGGATTTTTAAGGTGGGTGTATCACTTAAATATTTGATTTTGNAACTATTAGCAGGTGAAACATGGATTTTTAAGGTGGGTGTATCACTTAAATATTTGATTTTGAAAGTTTAAGAGATTTTGCAAAATATCAGGAAAGCTAAAATACAGTTTTACCCTTTAGGAAATGATTGTCAGTAACTTTACGTGTATGAAAATTGAATATATTAGGCTCAAACATGTAAAATGGGTGGTATGGTCCTTTAAAGTACATCAAGTTTATCTGGATAATACCTTGTTAATGTAAAATTATAAGTCTCTACTATATAATGCCCATTGCCAGTTGTAATTAGAAGGGAAAATACTGGTATGTGTCTATGTGGATGTGTTTGTTCAAAGTTGTGTTTTTGCTGAGATGTGAAACACAGATTGATGAGTACAAATCAACACGACCTGTTCAAATCAATACTGATCAGACAAAGTTTACAAGAACAATAGATGTGTGCATTTTGTGTGTTATAAACAAACTCAGAGGGGTATAAGTAGTCTGGCTTCCTGTTGTTCAGAGAGAATAAAGATACACAGCACAGAGATGAGATGCATGTTCTGTGCTTCTCCTATTCTGCAAAATAAATTCCAGATGAGGAGTGATCAGTGCGGCTCTATTTTGCAAGACTCGTCTCGCCCACCCACAAATTAGATTTCCACGACACTTGGATGAGATTTTCCATGAGATTTATTTATCCCTTTCTGTTCTCCGCATTTGACCCCATTCTGATTATTTCTTTCTTTTCAGAAAATCAACTAGCTCAAGGTGGGAACAAATAGGATCTTGGTGTTCTGGTGTTTGCTCGTGGCATCCCTGTCGAATCAGCTTCCTGTTCATCCCCCCAGCCTATTGCCATCTGGCATCAGCATCTTTACCTCATCTTCTTGTGACTGTTCTTCTTGAGCGCCGGCTCTCTGTCGCTCTTCTCCCTCTCCGCTCTCTCCTTCTTTTCCTTCTTGGGCTGCGAGGGCGACACAAACTGCTGCGTTACCTGCTGCTGCGAGACCAGCTGGGAGACGGGACGAGGCTTCCTGGTGGAGGATAGGGGGGGCGGCGACGGGAGGATGAGAGAGACATAAAGAGGGAGAGGGAGAGAGAGGCAGATTAATGAGAGGGAAAATCGTAGTGAACACATGGTTTCATGCTCACGTACCACCATAATCAAGAGCCAATAATCACTGCCAGAGCTGGTTAGAACAGCGCTGCTGGAAATGTTCTTACATACCGTGTGCGCTCTGAATAAAACCCAGAATTCAGTCGACTGGGAGTTACGCGCTCTACCTGTGCAGACTTGTTTCAGCGCTCACAGGGATACACACTGACATGATGAAATCTGTTTTGGTAAAAACAAAACCGTGATACAAAAAAAAAAAAAAAAAAAACCTATAGGACAACTCCCACAAATCCAGAGTGTGCAAAAATCCAGAGTAAAATGACATTTTTTTCGAGATGCTTTTGGGGTTTGCCAGTACACTTCATACGCAGCAGAACTGCACACAATGTTCTAAGACGTGCTCTTTCAATCATTTCGTCTCTCATCTTTTGAAGTACAGTGTACCGGGGCCTTTAATGACCCCCCCCCCCCNCCCCCCCCCCCCAAGACATGGTATTCATAAAATGATAGATCCAATACTAAGCAAACCACTTGGCTCATGACGTAACTATCTGTTCCTCAAATTTGTATTTCTATCCTTCATGAGTGTCTGCTACCTCAAAAACGATGGATTAGGCAATTGGTTTGGCAACAGAATGCATGCAAGATGGCTGTGATCACATTTGTCTGTGTGTGTGTGTGTGTGTGTGTGTGTGTGTGTGTTTGTGTTCCCCTGACTGTTTTCAAGCTGACAAGAACCTTAGCCAATATGCAAGGGTGCCGAAAAGGCCATCTGTTGAGGGAGTCCACATATCCCGTGCTTGACTGTGCACACACATGCATGGTCACATGCACAGTCACAAATGCACAAGCGCAGTAGCACTCGCACACAGTCACACACAGGAGGTACAGGTACCACGCCAAATGCCAAATACACGTACACAAATCAAAATCTGGTAGTGCATGTCAAATATATAGCAATTTAACATTATGTCATTAAAAAGCCAAAAATACTAATATTATGCTTATAATATATAGGGCTGTAAAATTAAATTGTAGATAATCATCCAAATTAACAGTAGTTTTTATTACATGGCCCATTTACTAATGCATTTCTAGCCAGTCAGAGGCGATTTTTGCGCAACTTCAAAATCACAGATCAAATGTTGACATTGCTCATTCCAATGCATTATTAAAGTATGCAATACACACCACACACAACCACACACACCCTGTGTACACAATTATGAACATAATGCCACATGAATGCATGCAAGCCAAGATGAAGCCTGAGGAACACAGAGAGCCTTTCTGAGCCCTGTGAGCAGTCTTATTCATAATGTGAGTTGAACGTGAAGTTTAAAACAAAATCTGACAATAATCATCCAGTTTCATTGTTTTATGTGCAAAATAAAACAGAACAGGATCTCTGGTGGGTTACCTGAAAAAGAGCTGATCACCACTTCTTGGGTTTCCAGTTTCTGTTACATTTACAGCATATGTACAATTGTCCTACTTAGAAATTAGAGATTTGACAAGCACAGCATCTATTTGCCTTTAATCAATAATGAATCTCTGAGTTTATAAAGCATGAGGCAATTAGAACTGCAAAAGCCCTACTGGGTAATCACAAGGATTTTTATTCCAACTGATTCTGCTTGGCTGAAAACAGGTCAAAGCCACGTACTGCAGAAAGCGTGGGAGATGACGTCAATTTTTTTGTAAATGTTTCATTATGGTGCTCGGTGGTTAGCACTGCCACCGCACAGCGAGGAGATCCTGGATTTGAATCTGTGGAGGTTGTATGGTCTCCCTCCGTCTGCGTGGGTGTCCTCCTGGTGCTCCAGTTTCCTACCACAGTCCAAAGACATGCAGGGTCGGTGAACTGGAAATTCTAAATTGCCTGTAGATGTGACTGAGGGTGATAGAGTGAGCCTGTCTCTGTGTTAGCCCTGTGGCAGACTGACAACCTGCCCAAGTTGTACGCCCACTGGGACAGGCTCTAGCACCCCTGGGACCCACGGGATAAGCAGGTTATCGAGAATGAATGATACTTCATTTGGAAACTGCTGAGCTGACAACACTTTTATTTGCATTCTGCAGCCATAACGGATGGTTACATAGGTAACCGTGGTTCTACAAATGAGGGTCAACATGCCAATTGGCCCATACGGTGGCGTGTTGACCAAACAGAACAGGTGGTTACATAGATAAACGTGGTTCTATGAATGAAGGTCAACATGCCAATTGGTCCATATGGTGGCGTGTTGACCGATATGAAACAGAACAGATGGTAACGGGTGGTTACATAGATAACTGTGGTTCTATGAATGAAGGTCAACATGCCAATTGGTCCATACGATGGCGTGTCGACCGATATGAAACAGAAGGGATGGTTACATAGGTAACCGTGGTTCTATGAATGAGGGTCAAAATGCCAATTGGCGTGTTGACCGATATGAAACAGAAGAGATAGTTACATAGGTAATCATGGTTCTATGAATAAGGGTCAACATGCCAATTGGTTCATATGGTGGCATGTTGACCGATATGAAACAAAATGGATGGTTACATAGGTAACCATGGTTTTATGAATGAAGATCAACATGCCAAATGGCCCGTATGATAGCATGTTGACCGATACAAAATAGAATGGATAGTTACATAGATAACCGTAATTCTATGAATGAAGCTCTACATGCCACCATATGAGCCGATTGGCGTGGTGACCGAAATAGAACTGGATTCCTTAAATGTGCACAAGTGGTCCTAGTAAGTGGCTGGTTAGAAACAATTTGAAAATAGGCAACTGGAAAATGCCTGCCAGCAATATTAGAATGAATTAAACTGAGTGACATTCAAATGCCATTAACAGCACAGACAGCTTCATGATCTTATTCCTCTTTCTGTTTGGACCAATCAAAATCAGGCGCCAATTAAAATCCTGGTCCTCTGTCTCCATCCCTGCCCTGCTCGCTGGCAACATTATACAACAACCTCACTCAAGTGCGCTAACCTGCCTGTATTAACATAAGGTAATGCGGCGCAATTATAAAACATCAGCCTCTCCAGCGCTGAAGTGTCCCTGTGCAGCTGTCTAATGCGCTTATAAGGCTAGAACACAATACAAGAACAGAGTGTACAAATGCACCGTGCTAGGCCTCATCCAAAAAATGAGTCTGAGCACCTGGACAAGTGTTGCTACTCAACGTGCCAACATTTCCACCCCCCCACCACCCACCCAAAAAGTNACCTGGACAAGTGTTGCTACTCAACGTGCCAACATTTCCACCCCCCCACCACCCACCCAAAAAGTCTTAGTGGCCTATTTAGCTTAATTTAGACAGCGCCACCTCATTTTCTAAGAGGGAATATATGAGCTGTGGCTGATGGTCTGCAGTCTTTTTCTCAGGCCAAAGCTGCTGTTTAACAAATCTGAACTGACCTAAATTGGGGCCCAACTTCAAAGAGTCTCTCTCCCAGTCTTTTTTTTTTTTTTTNTTTTTTTTTTTTTTGCATAGTTATCACTGCCTTTACTGAACACCCAGAGATGCTCGCAAGGATAGACTGAATTGCAAATGGGCCTCTTGGCCTACATAACTGCTCAGGAAGAGATGTGGAGATTGTCTAATATGTCTGTCTTGTCAGCACGATGCGGAAGAAGTGCTGACACCTTTTAAAATAAAGGCAGAGGCCTCTCAAAGTCGTCTGTTTGCAGCTCAAGTAATTTGCTGTTTGCTTTGATATCCTGAACCCAGACGTCTTTATGCAGCAACAAAGCAGAAACACAGACACGCACATCAGATTTAACCGTCCGGCCCTCAGGCCAAATATTACCAGCTTCCAAAAATACAAACATGAAGATTGGCCTGTGCATGAATAACCTCCTTTGGTTTGCCTCCAATTGATGAATTCTGTTCAGGATGTCATTATGCCCTTCCAATTTTGTGGCTTCTGTAAGATTTACTGTGTGTAATCAATGGATGAATTGCATTTCTGCAGCAAATGAGTGGTGTGTGTGTGTGTGTGTGCGTGTGTGAGTTGCTTTGCACTGCTGAGTCTCATGATGCGTAATCAAGAAAAAATGTCGCCTCAGGCTTATTATGATCTTTTCTATTTAAAAACTGAAGGACTGGCTGTGCTGCCAACCAAAGTGGATAAACTCCAAACATATTTTGTACATTCTATCTTCCTCACGTATTACAATGAAATACATTTTCACAAACAGGGCCAGCTCAATTACCAAGGGGTGAAAAAGGAGACACACAACCTAATATTAGGGTGAGGTAGCAGCAGGGCTAAACAGACCTGCCTTTGTTAACCCACTCAAATGGTTATTATCTTAGCACTTAGGCTTTCACCATCTGTAGTGTGTGTGTGTGTGTGTGTGTGTGTGCCTATCGATTCCAGCAGAAATTTCTGTGGCTAATGTAGCAGCCTATTCTTTCTGACATTAATACAGCGCGTTGGAACTGTTGTTCCAAATCGATATTTGCTCCATTCTTGCCATCTATAATACAGCAGCTAATGGAGGGAAATTAGGACGTTATGAGGAGAGAGCTTAAACACACTCGATTCTATTTCCTTAAAAGACCATACTGGTGACCTGAGCACACCTTACTTACCGCCAACCTTTTTTTTTTTTTAATTATTAGTTTTTACAAATTTTCAGATAAGTCACAAAAATCCCAAACATACATACATAAAACAAAAATAAGACACACAAAGAGAAAACATAAATTCATACTGATTGTAGGCATAAACAGACATTAAGTGCATTTACATGTGTAACTATAAAGGCAGGAATCTCTGTCTGTAGCACCAACATCTCTAGAACCCGGCACTGTATGAAGTTGATATTCGGCAGGTTTATTGCTCAGGACCCAAAGACGTGCAGTGTAGCATGTGAAGTTGTTTGGATGAGTGGTTCTCAAATTGAGCTGTGCCGGTAAAAAGTAGTCCGCGTGGCAGAATACGCTCCGAGCGCGATAGCATATGCTCCGGTCCAGTGCCATGGTCTCAACCTGACCCCGTACAGCCAACAGAGCTAGCTCACGAGGACGTGCAGAACAAAATGTCTGTGGTGCACACCATGAAGTCCGACACGGTCTGAGCACACACATTTTCTAAAGGCACTGCACTAGTAAAGTATAATAAATCATTTTCCAATAATAATAATAATTAACTGATCTTCCTAAAAAAATCCATTGAGAGGCTGCAACTTATCCAGAACTCTGCTGCTAGAGTGCTAACAAAACCAAGAAGAGAGAACACATCACTCCAGTCTTAGCTACACCAAACTGGCTCCCTGTATCTTCTAGAATTGATTTTAAGGTCCTTCTACTTGTATACAAAGCTCTCAATAGCTTAGGACTTCTAAACTGTAGAACAACTTACGCAAAGCATTAGAGAGGCAGGCTGTTGAAACTTTTAAATGGCACTTAAAAACATACCTTTTTAATCGAGCCTTTTTCTAGCACCACTTCTCACAATGCGTGCCTCACATGGAGTCCCACATGATGTTTTTAATTGATCTTTTATGCTTTTAAAGGTCTTTTTATTAGTTGAACTTTTAAATGGCTTGCTTTCTCTGCAACGCCAAGCACTGTACTTTTTAATTTAATTTATGTTCCCTGATTTCTTTTTCTTTTCTAAATATAAAGCACTTTGAGCTACATGCTGTGTATGAAAGGTGCTATACAAATAAAGTTTATGAAATAATAATTATTATTAATAAGACCAAGAAAGGGGTTCAAGTTTTTTTTTTTTTTTTTTTTAAAAAAAAGGTCTTCTTTTCCATTTTACAAAATATACTACTGAAGTGGTAAATTTTAGAATTTTTTTCCCACCATTGGTTTCAGTCCATTCCAATATGCTATTAAAATCAGTTCGTAGAGGCTTGACATGCTTGACATAGGTAACACATCACAGCAAACAAGACGTACATTTTTTTTTTTTTTTTTNTTTTTTTTTTTTTTTTGTTATGTCATTTAAGCGTTTCAACGCAGATTTGACATGGAGTTACACAGAAGAGAAATGTATTTCTCCACCAGGGAATACAGTCCCAGGAAAAGATGGATTTTACCAAGAAATTAAAATGACGGTGCCTTTTACAATTGTGCATAAGTGTTTGCAGACAAAGATTAAATTTTAAGGTGGGAAAATGATTGGCGTTTAGCATAACGTGTATATGGGTAGTATTTATTGGGCTCAAACCTGCAAAATCACTGGTGTGGTCCTTGAAGAAGGGGACAAAAAAAAAAAAAGGNAAAAAAAAAAAAAGGATATTCATAATCTCTTTATTCTTGACTATAATTCAGGTGATATCATCAAAAAATATGAATTCGGAGTCAACTCACAACTGAATTACACTACAAGCAAGTTTGTCTGTCCATAAATAACATTTCTCTGCTACCATCTCAGTCTCTTTATCCTACTTTTCTCCAGTGTGGGTCAACTTAGGTTTTATTGGTACAATAAGACCTCTATTAAATTTAAGTGCACAACACACACACACACACACACACACACACACACACACACACAAAGCAGAATTTTCTTTGACAGAATTTGCTTTTAACCTCAAGCTTAGGACTAAATTCTCTCATTCTGCAGATTAGATGGACTAGAGAATAAAAATGCTGCCAATGATCTCTCACACGTATACACACTTCACTGATAGGGGCAGGGAACTCTGGCTGAACCCTTCTCAAATATATCACACAAACACACACACCTGTTATCTATCTCTGTTTCACTCCTCTCCCTCCCTTGGATGCACCCGTAAACCTTGCACTCTTCCATTTCAGGCTTTGTGTTGAATACTGGAGGGGAAAAAAAAGATCCATAATGAAGCAGTCGATGAACAAACGCTGCCAGAAGACAACTCCTCTGATTTTGATTATAATGACACGGTCTGATGGTGAACATTTGTTCCTTGCACATTCGGCGGATTACTCAGAATGGCCGCTACGTCACCTTTGTGCTGCATAAGAGGCCATCAGCGCGTCTGCTAATGACGACTCAGCAATTAAGATGGCTGTATGATTGAGCCTGATAATATGATAATACTAATCTTTACAAAAACAGCGCTGATACTAATCGACAGGACAATCTGAATAATCAATCAATTATTTTAGTAATTTCTCAAAAATATTCCTCAGATTTTTCTGGCTCCACCATCTCAAATGCGAGGATATTTTTCTGTTTCATATCACTGTAACAATAATATGTTTTGGTTTTACTTTATTTTACTTTTTATGACAAGCTGTTATTACACTTTTTTTCATTTTATAGACTAAATAATAACCAGATTGGTTATATAAGTAATTTATACATTATCCTATAATAAAAATTTCATTACTTGTGGCCCTAGTATACATAAAACAGCAACCATGAATGATCTAGTCTACGACTCAGAATGTGTCGACTAGAATATTCAGTCAATTTGCTTCGCTTCGCTTCTATCCATGCATCTAGGTAGATTTTATGTGTTTTACTGCAGTTTGAAGGTTCTGAAAAAAGTAATATTTGATTTCTGGTCCTTTAAAGGAGGGCTTCACCGATTTTACACATCAAATTCAGTTTATTGGTCAAAAGGAGCACTAGTCAGCATGTAAAAAAAAAAAAAGACTTATAAAGGCTTTATAGGACGCTGTGCAAAGCCGGAGAAACTGACCTCTGTGACATCATGACATCATCAGGGTTACTTCCTGTTGATTAAAGACTATGAGTGAAGCCACCATTAAATTTTTTTTTTTTTGGGAGGAAGCAATGAATTCATTCAAATATCTAGGAAAGGTTTGTAGTCCACCAACACTTGCTGTCTAAAGCCCAACAGGAAGCAACATTTGTGATGTCATAGAGCTCAGATTCCCTGACTTTTGCATAGCACCCTCTATATATTGTGCTCCCTAAGACCTTCTTCTTCTTTTCCTTTCGGCCTTCCCTTCAGGGGTCACCACAGCAAATCATCTGCCTCCATCTAACCCTATCCTCTGCCTCCTCTTCTCTCACACCAACTAACTTCATGTCCTCTTTCACTACATCCATAAATCTCCTCTTTGGTCTTCCTCTAGGCCTCCTGCCTGGCAGTTCCAACCTCAGCATCCTTCTACCGATATGTTCACTATCCCTCCTCTGTACATGTCCAAACCATCTCAGTCTGGCCTCTCTGACTTTATCTCCAAAACATCTAACATGCGCTGTCCCTCTGATGTACTCGTTCCTGATCCTATCCATCCTCGTCACTCCCAAAGAGAACCTCAGCATTTTAGTCTCTGCTACCTCTAGCTCTGCCTCCTGTCTTTTCCTCAGTGCCACTGTCTCTAAGCCATACAACATCGCTGGTCTCACCACCGTTTTGTACACCTTTCCTTTAATTCTTGCACCCTAAGACCAATAAACTGAATTTGATGTGTAAATTGGTGTAGTCCAGCAGTAATATTTCTTTCCAGATATAATATTGTTACTCAAACTAATTCATAGATTTCATTGTGAAGTTTGTTGAGATCTACATTCTAACAAAGTAGTTTTTGGGTGTTTTTGGGTGACTTGTCCCTTTAAAACAAATTAATGCTGCTGCAAAAACTTAAAATCTCCATCACGGGTTTTCTCTCAGGACGTGAAGTAGTTCATGCTAGAAGACGGAGGTCTACAAAGCTCCAAAATGTAACCAAAGATCAAAACCTACTTTCAACTAGGCAAAAATCCAATTTTTTTTTCTTTTTCTCACATCTTTCTCAAGCAAATATGAACATGTTATGTTAGGATCTATGTAGAAATCTGCAGACGTTCAGGCCGTTTAGTAACGTTTGCAAAACGGCCCACAGAACCGCTGATCTTCTGCAAAAAACAAAAAAAATCTCCTATCGCTCCTCTGTTATGACTGTAAGATCATTGTGAAATAGCTAATTTTATGCCCTGTTGAACACTCTCAAACCTAGGTGTAAGTGTGTGTGTGTGCGTATGCGAGACCCACAAGTGTGTGTGTGTGTGTCAGGTTTACTATCAGCAGGTTGTAGGTTGCTCGTGGCAGCTCTTCCAACCCGATGATTAATGTGTCTCTCTGCCTGAACATGCTACCGCCACGCATTTGTGTAAGAGTGCATGTGAGCATGTGTGTGTGTGAGAGAGAGAGAGAGAGAGAGAGAGACAGATGGCCCACCCCATCCTGNTGTGAGCATGTGTGTGTGTGAGAGAGAGAGAGAGAGAGAGAGAGACAGATGGCCCACCCCATCCTGTGGTTTATGACACCTTCTGCAGCCCGCTAGCCACACTATACCAGGCTCTCCTCTCACACACTTGCCCCCCACACATGCACACACACACTCGCAGATCAGTGTGTCATGCATCAGTGTCACCATAGTAATTACAGGCTTATCACGTAGCCATAATCTTGAGCCGCAGTGACACGATAACAGCCAGCTTCATTGTCCCTCAGCGTTTGCATGCTGGATGAGCAGTCACACACACAGCTGTGCCAGCTGATCGACTTACAATAAATCAGGCGGGCTGATCAAATATTGATTGTTGATATCTGTTCTATTTTTACCGGCAAAACGGATAGCTGACATGACATCTGAATTGATTACTGTTGACAGTAATAATCTCCAACTTTTCATGTAAATTTTCAAAGTGAGCAGCTGGTTTTATAAACTGACAAACCGCTCTCTGACATGTTGCAGCCTGTTCTGACCTTCATGAACTCATCTGATGTCATTTTTCCACATCCAGAGATGAAGAATAGCAAGAAAAATGAATACCCAGACATGATTTATGCTGTTTATACTATGTTTATACAATATCTTTAATGTATTTCCTGATTAGCTGTTCCACTGCCTTGGGGCACGGTTAATGAGCGTCAGCTTGAATAAGTAGTTTTGGTGTGTCTTTAAAATCTTTTCCGTCTGCTTGCCTTTTTGCCCTCCTCCACACCTTTCACAGACTCCAGGATCTAATAAATCCTTCAGCCGAGCCAAACTGCTTTTCACAACAGAGAAGTAGCTGCTTATTTATGTGCTCAAGTGTTTTATGGCTTTTTCACACATTTTCACTGGTAAAACTACTGTGACTCTGATCCCCAAATTCAGAATCCATCAGTCACTCTGAAGAAAACGACCGCGTGACCCAAACTGTCTGCATCATGAGATGTGTGAGGTACGTATGTATAAAATAACTCATTTTGAAAGCAGTAAAGGCAGCTGTAATCAAGCCGAACGCACGATTATAACCCGGTTTCAGAGTGTGCACTTCACGTGAACTCCGTGTTTGTGAAAAGTATGACCAAAAAAAAAAAAAGNAAAAAAAAAAAAAGAAAAAAAGAGGCAAACGGCAGGCAGGATGGTTCGTGCTTGTTAAGGTAGAGCTGATGAAACCCGAGCATCATTCAATCTGTCAACAGAAGACGCCGAAGGTTAAGTTCAACTCCCGTGGAGAGAGGGAGGCCGAGAGAGAGAGAGAGAGAGAGAGAGAGAGAGAGAGAGAGAGAAAACGAGGAGCAGAGAGGGAGGGATAAGAGATACACATAAGGAGAAAGAAAACATGAGGAGGAGAGCAAAAGACAGGGTGTGTGTGTGTGTGTGTGTGTGTGTGAGAGAGATAGACAGTAAGAACAGGGGGGAGGGGGAGAGAGAGAGAGAGAGAGAGAAAGAGAGAGAAAGCGAGCAACAGGAACATGATGGAGCATGATGTCCTGGCCTGTAGAAATACAACACGGCCAAAACACGCTGCTGAACTCTTCAGAGTACGAGTGTTTTCCTCATGGCCCTGATGTGTCAGAGCTCAGCTCAGTCAACAGATACAGGTGGTGCAGGCCAGACACTAGAGAAGGTCAAACACACACACACACTCACACTCCTCTTACTATTTGGCTTAGGATGATGTTTAGATTAGCGAGTGCTATTTAACAGCTGTCTGTCAGCACCTTTAATTCTTTAACGTGTCAGCTTTAAAGGCCACGCCGTTAACTCTCTGATCCATCATTTTACATCTTAAAAAAAAAAAAAATNAAAAAAAAAAAAAATCAAGCTGACACTCTAATCCAGGGGGAGGCATAAAGTACGAGCTGGAGGGGGAAGGGGGGTGCAGCGCCTTGCTCAAGGACAATCTGACACGGCACTTTAGCTGATGTGGGAATGAAACTTGTGGTCTTCTATTTATGAAACAACACAGTGCCAAGATCCACGTCTTTTTTTTTTCTTTTTAACGGCTGGAACNTTCTATTTATGAAACAACACAGTGCCAAGATCCACGTCTTTTTTTTTTCTTTTTAACGGCTGGAACGGAACCCAAAGATGAGTCACAGGAAGATAAAATGGCTCTCCAAAGTTTTCCAGACATAGTCTTTGCTGTCGCTCCCTAAAGTCTTAATAAAACACTGAGAGCTAAAAGCGGCCCTGGAGACATATTTTCCTACACGAGTTCCACACTGATGCCCGGATCGCTTTTGGGTTCAAAGAGCAGGATTATCGTGAAGACGCAGAGGACCAGAATGACGGCTGTTTCTCTTTTTCATGTGACAAGAGCCTTGGCCTTTTAAAAAAAAGAAAAGCTTCCAGAGTTTCCAGTTTTTTTTTTGTGCGTCTCTCGTCTCTTCACTCCTCCTCAGATAAGCGAGTCCAATCCTGCTGATGCATCCCCGTCTTCAGTCAAACTCTCAGCCCGAACAATGTGCATCCAATCAGCCGCCAGCTGTAGTCCCTGTTGTGGATCGTCTCTCTGCATCAGAGGGATCGAGGCGGCTTCATAAAACATTCATCTTCATCTTCTAACATATTCTACATCCTTGTATCCCTCTCTCTCTGGTTCTGTCTCCGTCCTTCGCTCTCACTTCCTGTCTCCTAAACTGCTCCCTTTTTAACCTCTTCCTGAAAAGACGCTAATTGTGTTTAAGTTAGAAATCTCAGAGCGACCAGTCGTGAATGATCACTATTCTCTGCTTAGAGCCGCTCTGACAGACTTTCCTTTCACTACTGCCACTGCTAAAAACCTGTCAATTCCTGGCTGCGGGACGCTGGATCTCACAGTAAAAGCTCAGTCACGCTTATTTAATAACTAATGAGGGAATTTGCTGCGTCCTACATTTATATTCTGCGTGTCATTTGCCCTTTAGCACCTTGTAGTTGCCCGCTGACAGATCCTCTCGTCTATTTTGTTCTGCCATTAACAGCTGCGACCACCTGTGTGGCCATTTTGCTGCAGTATTGCCCTGTGCATGTGTGTTTTGTGTGTGTGTGTGTATGTGTGCATGACCTACTGCAATAGCATGTGCTTCTGCAGCTCTGCAGGTGGGAAGACAGCANTGTGTATGTGTGCATGACCTACTGCAATAGCATGTGCTTCTGCAGCTCTGCAGGTGGGAAGACAGCAGGTTATTAACTTTAAAAAAAAAAGGGACGCTGTATGTAAGGGATGTAGCGATGAATTCTGATAGCTCTGTCCTTGCCACCAAATGTCCCCAAAAAAAAAAAAAAAGNAAAAAAAAAAAAAAAGTGCCAATAGGGAAGATGAAGGTTGTCAGAGGTTTAAAGATGTGAGGATTGAGGGATTTATTTGTGAAGTGTAAGGCAGCAAAGCGCAGGCAGCTGCTGCAGAGTCCTCTCAACAATCAACGCCAAATTATAATAACCAGAACGCCGTGACATCAGCAGCATCAACCTCTTTGTTTGTGTGAGCAGCAAGTGTGCACTTGAGTTTGAGTGTGCACGTGAGATTGTGTATGCGTGTTTATGTCCGACTACACATGCGGTCATGTGTAAAATTTGCATGTTCCATGCATCTGTACGTGTGTGTGTGTGCTTGATGACAGCAGGCTGATTAAGCTGTTGCATAGTAATGAGCCGTGGCTGTCTGTCTGGCAGCTGCTCTGACAACCTCTTTTCACAACTAGCCCTCCCACACACACACACACACACACACACACACACGCAAATGCACATGCACGCACACGCGCGGGCGCACGGGTGTATGTGTGTGTCCAGAAACGCACAAAAGACACACTGCATTACTGAAAAGACATCAAAGAGGATAACTCCATCTCCTGTGCTGAGGCTGCTGTAGTTAAATGGCTTGTTTAGGAAAGTTGTGCTAATGCAGAAGGGGATAATTGGTGATGCATTAAAGAGGGAGATCATGTTCGGCCTCTGCAACAACACACACACACACATACACACACTGTTTCCCACAGCCAGAGCTGAGAGAACTAAACTTCCTCTCTTTTTCTCATTGTTGTTGTCTCATCCTGATAGCGACTGTGAGGAACAAATTTGTCATTTCCTGTGATGGACCGGCTTCAAATCAGCAACAGTGTAGAGGCTGGTGTGTGTGTGTGTGTGTGTGTGTGTGTACAGATTATCACAGTGCATTTGCAACTCTTTGTGTGTATCTACATGCTAAGTATTAAGCGCATGAGTATCTGGATGTGCATGTGTGTGTATGTCTGCACATGTATAGGCATCTGCCCGTCTGTTACAAATATCTCCGGGGCAACAAGATGGATGTGTGTATTTAAAGAGCGAGCCATCCCTCTTCCTCGTTTCGCCGAGGTCAGTGTCAACACCCAAACGTGCGCTTAAAGGCTGTTTGTTGCAGAGAGAGAATTAATAAGTGTAACCAAAATGCAAAGTTGTGATATCCTTTATCCCATATCATATTCTGTCACGTACTTTACTGCACAGAAACTTGCATACATACACACACACAGGCTAATAACCTATTCCCTGTGTTAAAATGCATAATGACTGGATGCTAATGAGTGTATTCACCATGCAGAAAAAAATATATAATCCATGAGGGTTGCAAATTATTATGACTTACAGGAAGAGAAAAATATTAAGTCACATTACAGGTTTCTTGTGTTTACTGTCACAGTAGTAATTGTGATGTTAGCAGTGAAGAGGCAGATGGACATACAGTAGCTATTAGCTTTTAGCTATTGGGGCAAATTTCAAGGTAAATACGAGCATTAATAGTATTACGATCATCCTTTGGGGGGTGCATCGGGCCCCTTAAGGATCCCGGGACCCCACTTTGGGAACCCCTGATGCGTGCATAGTGATCAGCCAAGGGTAAAGAGCGCCTTACCTTGTTGATGTCCCCTTCCTGACATCGCACATCATGCACTTAAAAGCCTCCGCTGTGTTCTTGTACGTGCACACGCTGCAGTCCCAAAACCCCTCGTCGGAGGAGGGCTTCAGTTGACGCTTCGGCCTTTAAAGAAAACAAAAAAAGAACAAAACAGAAATAAACTGTGTAAATTAAAAAAAAAAAAAAAAAAAAATGGAAATTTGAAGATAGAGGATAAGAGGGGGCGAAAGGAGAGAGTGAGTTCAGTTCCCATCCGATGGTAAACATCTGGGTAAGCCTGGCGGATTTAGGAAATCATCTGCAAAGCGCTGTGATCCAGCACTGTAATTGGCGATGAGGTTTGAACACGAAGGCACACACACACACGCACATACACACAAGCAAGCTGTGGAAAGACAGAGAGAGGGAGGGGGNGAGAGAGAGAGAGAGAGACCGTGGAGAAAACCCATTTTTCTTTCCGTGCGCTCGCCGATGTCCGCTCTCCCAGCCTGAATATCTAGGACGCACCGACTCGGTCATTACCTTGTAGGACTCCTCTTGTCGCCCATGCCAGAGCAGCTTTTATCTGAAAGCGCCAAAACGAGTAGAATTCTGGTTATTTCTTATAATTTTACAAAGAAACGATGCGCCTCTGCCGCTCGGCTTCCAGCTGTCGTGGAAACTCCGCTTGGGAAATGGTCACGTGAACGTTTTGGTCCAATCACAGGCCGAGTCACTTCCCGAGCCTGACATTCCTCTTGATGAATCTATGTTGCGTTCAAGTGCCCCCTTTATCATCGTACAACATGTACTCATACGATTTATCGCTCGTTTAAGTGGTTTGGGTGTTATTAGAAACCTTTAAAACACACACACACACACACACAATTACCACTGCCAGGATATTGTAACAATTGTCTTTCAGCACCAGGAAGGCAACCTATGCATGTTAATATGCATAACTAATATAACCAGGCATTAAAGTGTATTCTATTATATTTTGAATTTCCTTTAAGATTAATAATGCCTCTCTCTCTCTCTCTCTCACTCACACACACACACACACACACACACAGAGTTATCACTGAATCTCTCATCAATGAACTCATTTAATAAACACATTTTATTGATTGGCAAAAATGCACACAATCAATCAATTAAACCATCACAGTATTTACAGAGACATCAAAATGACTCATCTGTGTACAAGTAGAAAACTTTTTCCAATTTATCAGTGTTATCTGATATTCCATATTCCTACTGTAACACCGTACAACCTATAAAACTAAATTTGGGGAATTTAGTTTTTAAGTACAAGTTAAATATGGATCCTGTACTTTTTGGTAATGTTCAAATAGTCTGTACAGTGTGTGTCCACATTATTAGTCACTGAGATCCTCCTCATCACTGAAATATGCACTCTTTTTGATCCGCAGTTTCTTAGAGTCTGATGATGTAGAAGCCTGAGCGCCATCGTCTTGAGCCAAAACTGACTGCTTCCTCCGATGCACCTCTTCCTCTTCAATACGGGCTTGCTAGGATGGACACAAAAAGAAAGAAAAAAGATAACGCAGCACCTGTTTGTGGTAAGTATTTTCTGTTTCCAAAATCAGAAATAGTTAATTTGTATATTGTCAAAGATAGTAAGGTTTAAAATTTCCTTGATAAAATTTTTGGTTAATTAAAAAAAAAAAAAAAAAANAAAAAAAAAAAAAAAAAAATCTATGTTGACTGTTATGCCCTTGTTATCTGCCCACCAACCTGAAAAGCTATGGCTTGGCTCAGACTATCGAGGGCTGGGTCCTCTCCCTCTTCCTCACTTTCCTCTTCCTCACTATAGGGGAAACGGTGTAGAAATTAGAAAGAAAAAAAAAAGACATGGCCTACTAATCCAACCTGCTATAAATTACTTACACCTGCTCAGGTGCTTGGGCCTTTTTCTTCTTTTTCTTTTCTTTCTTCTTTGGAGGTTCCCTCTCTCCCAGCATGTTTTGGGGGCATGCATAGCTCAGATGTCCTACATCCTATGATAGTTGATTAAAAAAAGAAAGACACAATTGACCTTCACATATCTGAAAACTTTTTATGAGTGGAAGTAAAATATGATGTTAGTATGTACAAAATAATTTAGTGTCAATTAAAAACATAGGGATAATATTTTACACATTTCCCCATTCATAACAGACAGGAAAATACAATACTTGTAAATGCAATCTATTAAAATCTGCCAAACTCATGGGAGAAAATTATAACGCATGGACTGACCCCACATTCATAACATTTAGACTTGTCTGTATAGTTTCGCCTCCTTATGAACTCAGTCGCTCGTCCATTGTCGATGGCGATGCTCGCTTTCACTGTTCGACCAAACAGCTGGAAGACAAATGAATTGTTAACTCTTACAACTGAATAATCATGTTAAAAAATCATAACTGAGTAACCATTATTGAAACAGCAGCTCATTCTCATTCATTTAGACTATCTGAATTAATAATGAATCTTAAGGTTCTTAGATCTACCTGCTTGTTGTTCACTGATCTTGCACAGTTGTGAGCTGATTCTCTGTCCAGGAAGAGAACAAACGCCACACCTTTACTCCTGCGAGTCTCTTTATCTTTGACAACTGTGACCCTGAAAGAAGCATGACAGTCATTAATGGCCTTAAATCTTGTAATGTAAGCATTTAAAGCCTCTGAATATTGTGGTTTTTGATCACTCTGTATGGTTGCTTGCAATAATTATAGATCTATCACTCACTTTACAACTTTCCCATACTTGGTGAATAGCTGAAATGAAAAAAAGTGATCAGTGTTAAACTTAAAATGCAGTTTATTAAGGATGTGATACATGTTGTTTAGCCAAACAGAAGCAACTTTAACCTCATCCAACGCTAATTTTCACTATTAAGAAATGTAGGGATGAAATTACCTTGTGTAGGTCGCTGTTGGTCAGAGAGAAAGGCAGGTTGGACACGTACACGGTGCTTTTGCTTGGTGCCAAACCTCCACTCATTCTGGCTTCATTTGACAAGAGACTCACTAAAAAAAAAAAAAAACNAAAAAAAAAAAAAAAAACCACACACACACACATACACAATACACGATCATTCGAGTTTTCTGTACACATACACACGCAGCTAGACAGCTAATCAGCGTCTCTTTAATATGCTGTATTCAATGTTACCGCAACTAGTTGAGTCGTGACTTACCCACGGAGCCCCCACAGTCCTTAAATATCTCAGTATTAACCTAAAATAGTTTAAATATATGTTTTAATCACGCTACGTCTGCGTGAAGCTAATGTTTATTTCGTAAACAGGCATCCGATTAGAATCCTCATAGTGTCGCAACATGATGACGTACAAATTGTTTCCTCCAATAAAAAAAAACGTGCTGGCTACAGCTACCGGACGGCTAGCGTTGCAGAGAGGTAAATAGTCTTTTGTGACTTTACACATGAATTTAACTATAATGTGGGTTAGCTCGTGCGAGTTTGTTCACCATCAGAGTGAGCGTACATTCGTGATTGTTAGTATCGACTAACCATCTCACCCTCAGATTTTAAAAAAGCGCGTCGGTTTTTGCAAGAAATTTTAGGCTAGCTAATTAGCCACGTTAGCCGTCCATTCTACACTACTGTATACTATCAGACTAATGGTTCAGCACTTATTCGCCCAAATCAACGCATGCTGTGCAGATTTCTAGCTTATTACATGTCTGTTATAGAGCATTTATAACGCTGGTATTACGTTGAGGCATGTTGTTGGACCAGTACGTCTTTAAAACGTCATCCCAGGTGGTAATTGCAGGTTCACAACAATTCCCAACAGTATCTCCTGTTTTGTTTGATAATATATATAATGTCCAGTTCTCTTTGTCTAACTGAAAAATAATACACAGTTAGTGGCTTTCTATTTTTTTTATTTTTTTTTTTTATTTTGGTAGTCTGAGAGTCACATTCTTACACTCTGCATATTATTATTCATATACTGTATATTATTATTCATTATTCACTTAGTTAATTCTCACCTACACTTTATTTCTTACTTACAATCTTACTGGTTATGTCTACATACCCACAATTTGTGCAATACTGTATTTTTGACCTGTTTACATTATTTTTTACTTGTTTACTTATTTGCTGTTGGTGTAATATTGTTTGCCTGTTTGCACATTTACTTTTATGCTTCTGTGTTTTTGTATTTTGATCTGTACATATTGCAGTTGTTTTACCTGTACATATTATATTTATACTTATATTAATTTTTTTTTTCTGGCACCATGCACCAAGAGAAGTTCCTTGTGCACTTGTACTTGGCGAATAAAAGAATTTCTGATTCTGATATTGTGACAGCAATGTTTTTATCTTTTCACAGGCTGTGTTGAAGATTGCATTTTTTCACAAAAGTCCTTGGGTCGAAAAGTAAGTTAGTGACTAAGCCTTTTCTTTACAGCAAGTCCATTTAGTTTACTTTAGAACAAACACAAGAAAAATATCAAAAGCTCCTAACAACCTCTGAAATGAACAAACACAATCATTTATTCATCAGATGGCAAGCATAACTGAAAATTACAGTAATTGAAGCCAAAACCAGAACCAAAATGATTAATGATACCAAGTAAAAATGAAAACTTTTGACACTTTACATGTCTTTACTTTGCTCTTTGCTGAATTCTTTATTCTTTCATTTGCAGTGACATACAGAAGGGAGAGGAGCATACGAGAGGTGTATGAAGATCGCTTTATAAATGAGAGAGCGGTGAGTTCATTTGACATTTGCAAAGTATATCAACCTTTATTTTATTTGGGTTTTTTTTTTGTATTTCTTTATGTAAATCTTAACTTTGTTGTATCACATGCAGAAGCAAGCAATTTTCATGTCTCAGAGATGCATTTTTTTTGTTCGACACCATCAGAAGACATCTATAGTTTCCTTTAGGTTTCAAAAAAATTAGGAATTACATAAAAATGAGGTTTTGAGAAATATATGCAAAGTTTGGTATTTGCATCAGTACAAATTAAATTAATCCAAAGAGTAATACAAAAACAAAACAAAACAAAAGCTAAAAATGTCAAATGGTAGGCTCCATACCCACGAGCAGCTGGAACGGTGGAGAGAAGGGGACCGTTCGGCAGGCCAGAGGACGACTATAACCGCGGCGGCTACGAATATGAAGGAGGCCCTCGCTTCTTTCCANGGCCAGAGGACGACTATAACCGCGGCGGCTACGAATATGAAGGAGGCCCTCGCTTCTTTCCAAATGGGGGCGGCCCACGCAATTACCATGGCGAAGATCAGAGAGGCTACCATGGCGACAACCTTCATTTCCCTGCCGAACGCAGAGCGGTTCCACCTTCAAGGAGGGTGAGAGCATTAACATCACNACCTTCATTTCCCTGCCGAACGCAGAGCGGTTCCACCTTCAAGGAGGGTGAGAGCATTAACATCACACACCAAACACTTTTGTTGTGCGGTGGGATGCAAATGATGTTCAACTCTAGTAAAGTTTCACTTCAGCTGATTCTAGGTGAAAAAGGGAGTTTGGAAAGTCAGAAATATCAGCACCAGGCATATTTTTTGTCTTTTTTTCCCCAGATAATCAGCTAAACTTCAAAAAGACCATTTTTATTTGGATTTAGTTTAACCCCCATGTTACTCCAACAAGTAGTCATGTACTTTTTATTTATGCAGACACATTATTGTAATAATGCTGCGTTCGAGCTATCTCGGAAGTCGGATTTTTCCAACTTCCTACTTGGAAAAATGCATTGGAACGGCACTTGAAGTCGAATTTCCCAACTGGGAAACTTGGACCAAAATTATGTACCCCGATTTCACGGGTATGACATCATTCAACATGGCGGCGCCTGTGGAAGCGAGTTTTATGAATGGAAATGATCAGCTAACAGGCGAATAAAATATTTTTTCTTGTATGAAATTGAAATAAAAAGGTCAAAATATATCAACAAGTTAACTATCTATAGTGTATAATAACTGTTTGCCATTGATACATAAGTGTAAATAATTTCAGTATATTTCTTCTCTGCACAAATGTTTAATACTGTGATTAATATCACTGTAAAACAACACAACCAAACAGTCCTGTAGTCTAACTTTACTTTAGTTAGCATTTATTACTAAATTTATTTAATCTTACAGTACTTATTGGTGTACAGCCATGCTTTTTTGTTTACATTTGGCTGGAACAGTTTGAGGTCTGAATTTGGAACCTCTGACTTCCGAGGTAACTCAAACACAGCATAATTCCATGAACTGCAAGACATACAACAGATGATGAACATGATGAATGCGCACATAATTGACCAGCTGAGGGCGCTATAGCTTTAGGTTCAAGTTGAAGTATTTTTTACAAACTGTCATGCTTTTCATAAGTACACACATTTGCTTCTTAAACTGTGGAAGTTGATGCGTTTTGTTTTTTTTTTTAATTTTATTATTTTTTGAAAAAATCTTGTTTTAAAATCTCAGTTTTCCATTTATCTCATGCCAGCTGATACCAGCATGTTTCTTTTTTTTTTTTTTTTANTTTTTTTTTTTTTTTACTAGGAGGAGTATCCTTACAGAGTACTCAGAGAAGACCCTCACGCAGGACGCTCTATGGAGTTTGGGTATTTATAGTTTGCCTCTGCTTCTCCTCTGGTGCTTTCCACACATTCCCACACAGGCAGCTTGATGTTTCTTCATAAAAATCTAATCTCATCTCCCAAGTTGCACATCCTAAGAACCATCAGTCCTGGAAGCCGGACGTTATTATTTTGAACAGCAGGGGCCGCTCTTTTTCTATGCATTTGTGAAGTCAAAAAGGAGACTTCCTCTGGTTAGACCAAGGGCTGATTTCTGCAGGAGCCAGCCTCTCTTTTCAGTATCCCTGCATGAAATGTTTGTTTGCATAGCACCGAACATAAATCATGGTTTGCTCTGACCCGTGTTGGCCTGTCTCAGCGTATTCACTTTTCTTGCTGCCTCAAGGCTTACTTGGTTCCACGCAGTTAGAGCTTAGACAAGTCCGGCAGTGATTCTCAGCCTGGCTGCAGAATGTTTCATGACAGTTCGATTTGCAAAAGTCACTTGAAATCCTTGGCACTGCTTCCACTTAAGTAGTTTAGGTTATGATAAATGATAAATTACAGATTTAAAATCGATCTAATGATTTAGATCGAGGTGTTGTTTGCCCCTTCTATTCATTATTTTGCCTATTTGTTATGCTGGTCATTGAAGAATTGTTGGTAGAATTATCTTGTGTGAGGGTTTTGCTAACAGGGAGCTTAAAGGACCATACTGGCCATTTTGCATGTTTTGCAGCCTAATATATTAAATTTTCATACATGTAACGTTACTGACAATCATTTCCCAAAGCATACTACTNCAGCCTAATATATTAAATTTTCATACATGTAACGTTACTGACAATCATTTCCCAAAGCATACTACTATGAATTAAAAAATGTTTTTTCCTGCCTTCCAGACCACCATTGGTTTCAGTTCATTCTGGTTATTAAACTCTATTAAAATCAACTTGTTGATACTTGAAACATTCTTGGGATACGTAATCCATCATCACCAACAAGACGTGTATTCAGGGTGTTGTTTTTTTTTAGCGTTTAAGCACTAAACGACAGTGACTTTATAAGGCTGTGTAACTATTAGCAGGCGAAAGATTTATTTTTAAGATGGATGTATCGCTTGAATATTTGCTTTTGAAAGATTAAGAGATTTTGCAAAACATCAGGAAAGCTGAAATACGGTTTTATCCTTTGGGAAATGA
>VXCM01001779.1:71895-107269 GCA_014773175.1 Lucifuga dentata
AAAAAAAAAAAAAAAAAAAAAAAAAAAAAAAAAAAAAAAAAAAAAAAAAAAAAAATGTCCCTCATATTCTTCTATCCAGCTTATGAAATAGCTATTCTCTATATTTTTTTCTTTTTTTGCCCCATACTTTGTGCAGTTGACTTATTTGATTACTTTCCACTGCTAAGCTCTGTTCATACAATATTTCAAAGAGAGCCTCTGATCCACATTGAATAAATTTGCTGCAGCAGTTGTGTCCAGGACACCAGAAACAAACCCAGTCTGACTTGACTAGAACTGGCAATCACTGGAAATATTTCCATATCAATACCGTTCAAAAGCCGGACCTTTTCAGGAGCTCAAGATGCCGAATGAAAGCACTTTTTTTTTATCACATGCTTGAATGCATTATTGTGCATTACATGTTGCGCACCAGTTTTCCAAACAGAAACAGATGTTGCTCTGTATTTTCATGTGCAGAAACTTGGAGCAAATTAGTGGTTTGACTTCATGGTATGAATTCATCATTTTGGGGCTTTTTTTTTTAATATATATTTTAAAACTGGGTTCTATAATCATGTTATTTTAATACATCATTCTCATGCACCATTTGTGTTTGGGCGAATGGTGAAAAAGCCTGCACATTTTGCATGGCTGGAAATGCTCTCCACTTTTAAAAGTCAGGTTACAGGTCAACCCTGTAACTTAAATTATGTATTGAAATTGAACTTACTTTCTCTGCCATTTTTTTTTTTTTGTTGTTTGTTTTTTGTTTTTTTTTTTGCAACAAATTTTGGTCACAACACCAACCTGGATCAAAATAAAAATGTAGCTGAATGGGAAGCAGCGAGTCAGACATGAAGTCTGTTGACCAGTGTGACCGCTCTACAGGCAGACAGAAATATGTAGGCCTTCATCCCAAACAAACATATGGGTTGCGAAAGGTCACCGAGGTCAGTTCTGGCGAACTGATTGCTGGGTTTGGTGTTAGCAGAGGCCAGAGGTCAGTTGAATGAAGGTGGGTGGAGGATTAGAAAGAGAGAGGGCCAGAAGATATAAATGATATGATAACAGATAAGCATGCACATTTTCAAGTGTTATATTTTAGATCAGGGATAGGAAATTTTGATAAGAACGGGGCGCAATAAAATTTCATTCTCGTGGTCAAAGGCCACACATTAAACGAAACAAAAAATTACTGCCAACTGTTTAATATTTAAAAGTTTCATAAAACACAAAAATTATTCATTCTGGTATTTTTATGTTAACAAAACAACTCATTTTCAAATCTGTTTTTTAAATCTAATAGATTGATGAGTGCATTTTGTTGCATTGGAGTTCACAAAGGAAAAACAATTAATATTTTTAATTAGGTTTTGGCCATGTTTTCGTCTTTCCTCTTTTACCTGACTTAGCAACAACATATACAACAGCAGCCGACACAGGAGCTAACGGGAACATGTCTCATCATAAGACAGCTTCAGCAATGAGTGAGCACCCTCTGTTGATGAGCAGTGGTAATGACAAAGGAAAACAATTTTATAATTTTCATTCAAGGGCCTGATAGATTAAAGGTGCGGGCCGTATCTGGGCCCCAGGCCGCCAGTTGCCCATGCCTGTTTTACGTGGTAAGATTTTGTTTTTGAACATATTACTCGCTGCACAATTTCCTTAAAATACGATGGCATTTTGAAGTGGAAAAACACCTCACCACCACTTCTTTTTCAAAGCTTCTACAAGCTCCGTTTCTCTGTTTGACTGTCTTCTTTACCCTCAGACTCGTCCACACAGGCTACAGAGATGCGCAGTTTTACCTTTCTATTATTGCTCCTCTGGTAAATTAGCGTGAAATACATTTGGAAAGAGGCCGGCGGTTGTGTGACTCCAGCCTGTAAGACTGCTCAGAGTCACTCAGGCTGCTGACAGAAAGCAGTCATGTCTGCATTTTTAAACCATTATCTGACTTTTGGATTAGTTCCAATTCATATGTGGTAATGTGGTACGCGGCACGTCTCAACCATAATTAGCTGGAGTGAGCTGCCAGCCTCATAAAATATTTATCTTAGACAGCATTTATTTTTTTGCATATTGAGGAAGATATTCCCACTATTAAATTGCGTGTGAGTATATTTGTTCTTTAATAGGCTAATGGAGAGGCCATAGCACTAACACTGCCAGGGGTAAGGTTCACTTCATACAGATGTTCCCCACACTGATGATGTATACACACAAAGTATTACCTATAAAGTTTTTTGAATAAAAGCATATAATAAATTGTACTGTTGTTGCCCCTCAGGACTCGGGCACCACCTCCTCATAATGTACGAAACCAGAGCATCTACCCAGCACCCAGATCGCTCCCAGAGGGAGGAGAAGACACACTAGTGCAAGCTATCCTCAACATGGACAGAGGGTATGAATCAATAAGTATCTTTTTTTCTCACAACTTTATTTGGTTTTTAAACAGTAAGAATTTACAGTAACATAAATTTTGCAGTAAAATATTGCCATATAACCGAAATAAGTTCACAATTTAACAACAACAGAAAGAAAAAAGAAAAGGAGCCCTAAAAAGAAAAGAAAAAAATCAGTCAGTCAGTAGAATGATATATGGAGAGTAAGAATCTGCAGGTTCTATGCAATCAAATCATACCAGTCTTTGTCATCTTAGACAAAACAGTCAACCGCTGCAGATCTTTCAGTCGGGGTTATGCGAAAGTTTGGCTTTTTTAATGCTCTGGAGTCTCAAATCAATTTTTTCAAGAATATTCTTCATTCAAGAAAAAAAACCAAAATTCCAATCTGAAAGAATTTAGCAAAAATAAAAGCAAAAAAACTAAAATAAATCATGTAAAAGTTGTCAATTTTCTATTTGATTCTATAATATTCTATAAAATAAAAGAAAGTCTCCAAAATTCAGCAAAAACAGTGTGACAAACAAAAGTGACTTTAGACGCCAGAAGGTTAACGAACTGGAAAAAAGGGCACCATATCTTCCAGAATTTACTGGATGAGCCCTTTAAAGGACCAACCACCCATTTTGCATGTTTGAGCCTAATATATTCAATTTTCATACATGTAAGGTTACTGACAATCATTTCCCAAGGCATACTACTGGAAAAGTGAATTAAAAATGTTTTTCCTACCTTCTAGACCGGTTCACCTTCCAGATTGGTTTCAGTTCATTCTGATATGCTATTAAAATCAACTTGTTGATACTTGAAATGTTGTTGGGATAGGTAATCCATCATAGTGAACAAAACGTGTATTCAGGGTTTTTTTTTTTTTTGGGAAGTTACATAATTTTAGCGTTTAAGCGCAATAAAAAGCGCAGAGTGAATGTATGTCTCCACCAGGGAATATAGTCCCAAAACAAGCAAAAGAAGAACCTGTGTTTATTGAAAAATTTAAATGACTGTGACTTCATAAGGCTGAGCAATTATTAGCAAGAGAAACATTGATTTTTAAGGTGGGTGTATCGCTTGAATATATGATTATGAAAGATTAAAAGATTTTGCAAAATATCAGGAAAACTGAAATATGGTTTTATCTTTTGGGAAATGGTTGTCAGTAGCCTTACGTGTATGAAAATTGAATATATTATATTATATATATTGAATTGAATATATTAGGCTTAAACATGCAAAATGGGTGATATGGTCCTTTAATATGACATCAGCTCCTGAAAGATGAATTGAAATGGAAATGAACCTTTATAGTGTCTCCAAAAGTTCCACATTTGCATAGAAGTGTATGAAAATTGAATGCAAAATGTGTTCAAACATGCAAAATGGCTGATATGGTCCTTTAATGTAATCCTAATTTGTTTCCAATTTGAGATAAAGTAGAACAGCTGTTATCCATTTAGAAAAGGTATTAGGGCTTCCAATTTGTATCAATCGTTGAGCTAACAGGGCTCTCTAAGCCGAAGGAAGAGAGGGCAAAAGCGAATAAGTATGTTAATCATTTCTTGGGGCAGCTTTGTTGCGTGCTTTCGTCTAAGCAGCCTCTTTTTTTTCCCCAGGGAAGACAGAGAGCACTACAGGAGAAGGACAACCACGTTCCCTCCCGCCAGAGAACGTTCTCCTGTACGGCGAGACATGGCCCGCTCGCCTCACAGCCGCTCCGGCTCCAGCGTCAGCAGCAGAGGTTACTCTCCCGACAGAGCCAAGAACCTGCCTTTCCCCTCACAGCAAGGCAAGAGTATGTACAATCCCGCTAGCTCCCACTCCCTGATGCCGTGTGGTTGCAGTGTGGGACACTTTTAACGCTCCTTCACGCTCATTCCGGCACAAGGGGATGGGTTTAAAAGTATGAACAGCCTGATAATATTTCATGGACTGAAATACCAGCATCTCCAAACCATGCACATTCATTGTTTAGCAACGCAAATCTCCTTCCCCCCCCCCTTCTGTGAATTACTTAACTGTCTCTCCTTGACCAATGATCTGGCTTTGCAGGTGTGGACGGCTCAGAGGGACACGCTGGTATTTCTGACCACGTTTGGGGGGCACTCTTTCCCCAACAGAGCGGACATGACACTTTCGGTCTGTACACTTAGCCATGTGGACAAGCTCAGACCTGGGTGGCAAAAGACCCACAAGTCGTTCCTCGCATCTCTCCTTGCATCCTTCTCATGGCAGAAAATGTTCCAGGGAGAACGTTCGGGGTCCACCGTTGTGTTGAGAAGGATGTAAGAATGGAGGACAGCACCAAGCAAGTTTAAGCCTATTTTGTGTCAAATGCTATCTAATAGAATTCCAATCAGACTAAATTCAAGTGTACTATCGACTCTGATGGTCTTTCGCCCAGGTCTGGAATAGGGTGAAGTTTCTCCATCAGTTAGAGGCAGCTTGACTTTAAAGGAACATATTGACGATCATGCATGTTTGAGCCCAGTGTATACACATACACATTACATTCACATACATGTTATGTTACTAACAAGCATTTCCCAAAATATACCATGTTAGCGGTAAATTTTAGATTTTTTTCCTACCTTCCAGACTGTCATTGGCTTCAGTTCATTCCAGTACGCTGTAAAAATCTACTTGTAGAGACTCGAAATACATTGGAGATACGCAATCCAGCACAGTGAACTATTAGGTCTGTTAGGGTTTTTTTGTCAAAGTAACTTTATGTAACCAATCCAGCATGGAGCTGCATGGATGATGATGTATTTCTCCGCCAGGAAATATAGTCCAAGGAGAATACAGCTTTTACCAAGCAATTAAAATGAGCACGCCTTCTACAATTGTGCTTAAGTGTTAGAAAGCAAAACGCTGAATTTTTAGGTAGGTGTATCAGCTGAATATTTGATTTTGAAAGATTAGGGGATTTAAAAAAAAAAATAACAGGAAAACTAAAATACGGTTTTATGTTTTGGAAATTTGGTTATCAGTGACATAACATATATAGGTTGTATATATTGGGCTCAAACATACACGATCGCCAGTATGGTCCTTTAAACGTTCCTTACGTTCCATCTCTGCCCCCTTATACGGAGGTACAGCAGCACTTTCCATGGTTACTACACAAACCTGTACATGTAAGAAATGTAATCAGTAATTATTAATGATCATTAATACGTGAATTATTGAATGAATAATGCAGGCCAAATGCACGACAGACTTGACACATCTCTGGTTACATGCGTTTCAGAGCTCATCTGAAATCAAAATTCACTTTGAAATTTATAAATCCACAAAATCATCAAAAGGGAAATATGTAGGAACTGTGTATTTTACAGTCCAGATCACTGATCATCAGCAAATTGTAGGACAGTATAATTATAAGAGATCCTGCTTTGGAGACAAACTATATGTTGAGTTTACTTAAGTAACTAGGCTGCTAATAAATCTTAGACTAACTGGACTGTAAAATAAATATGTGCTGGATATGTACCTCCTCCTTATGCTGCATGTTATTTATAGACCGTGTAGATCTTAACCTTCCTATGCTCCTCATCTCTACACGTAGCACCTTTCACTCAGGTCTGCCCCCATCATCTGTGTTGGCCATTTGTCCCTTAATTAGCACGTTGTCCTCATGACATCAAGTTGCATAAATGGCATTAACCCATTTTAAAGGAAATGCATGGTTGTAACTTCTTGGAAGTAGAAACTAACATAGTGAATTGTTGTAGCTTAGCGATAGTTTGATAGTATGATTGCTGGAGTGAATTCACGGTTTGGTCTTCCTGCAGGATTTGAAGCAACTTACTCTCAGAGCAAGATGACCGTTCAGCACGTGGTCCGTCATTTGGTATTTGCTAGGGAATGGGTTATTTGATACAGCAATGCGAAAGACGGTAACTGTTCCCAAAGCATGTTGTACATCAGGGAACCTCAATAGGTGGCCCGTGGGCCAGATCTGGCCTGCGAGAGCCAAATGTCTGGCCTGCGCTGACCCATTGACACTAACGGCACCTGTCACATGACAGAACTGCTGCTGATATTAGTCTGGAAAGTTAAACTAACATTATATTGTATACTATATTCAGAGAGAGAGAGAGAGAGAGAGGAATGCTACCGAGCTTAATTAAAAAGAACAAATAGAAGAAATGAGAGAACAGAACTACTACTACTAGAAATAATAATAATAATAACAATACTAGAAGCAACAACAACATCTGCATATAAAACAAGTTTTACTGGCATAATAGAAAAAAATCTCAGACGTTTTGGCCCTTGGCTTTGGCCCTTGGGGAAAACTTAACTGGGAGATCCTGTTGTACATTCTGTAAATGGTTATGGAAATTGATAAAAGATGAAAGAAGGAGTAACTTTATATGAAAATACACTCAGGTTACTACTGCTAAATGTAACACATTCCCGGTCTGGGTAACCTGAGAGAGATATGGAGCGTAGCTAATGTAGCTAATGTGTCTGGCAGCCCCCCCCCACNCCACCCCACTCTGTCAGGCCTCATAAAGATGCCACCAGGTTGTGTGTGGAAGAAGAGGAGAAGGTTTAGGGTGACTGATGGATATTCCTGAAGCTAAAGCTACCTCATTAAGGAGCTTTTGTTTCACAGCCCTCGGAATTCTCATTTGGTGGTTGATGTGGTCGGATGGCGTTCGCGGCTTCAGGCAGGACCACGAGGAAAAGAGTTGGTCGGACAAATTAAAAAGTCAGCGATTGGGGGAAAAAGGGACAAAAAAAAAGGAGGTGNTTGGTCGGACAAATTAAAAAGTCAGCGATTGGGGGAAAAAGGGACAAAAAAAAAGGAGGTGATGTCCGTTTGAGACGCTCAGGCAGGGAATTCTTCTCAGCGGATCCACCCAAAGGAGTTTGAGCGTGATGGTGAACCATCTGTTTCTTGATTGTTCCAGATGTTGTGGCCTGTCTGGATCCTGGAGCCGTATATCAACACCTTCCAGCACACTAATTACCACACACACACACACACACACACACACACACACTCCCTCCATTTCCAGACATTGTCGTTTTTTTTGGTTCGACTGAATCCCCGCTTCTCACTGCTGTCCTCCTTGTCCTTATCCATCCTTCTTGTTGGTTATTTCCTTTTCTCGCTACGCATTAGCATGTCCCTCACTCAAGTCTCACATTTGTTATTGCGTTCATGTTTCTCCAGACAAAATTCCCGGCCTGTCAAGGGAGGGTTCTCCTCAGAGTGCAGCCTCAATCAAGGTAAATGGCTATTATTACGACAAAAATGAAAGCCATGAGTACAGAATAACACCATCTGTAATAGATACATGTATTTTTTTGTAATTATGATAAACATTCTCTCACAAAATCTTCAACTTTAGCAGTTAAATTCCATTCCAAATGCAGTGTCGACTATCCTCTTCTTTCATGTATGCCGTGGACTTTGTCACAGTACAGCAGAATGCATCTGGAAGTCCTTAAATTCCATCCTTCTTATACTTTGCTAAGTGTTTAGTCCCATTGAAGTATGTTAATGGGTTTTAAAGTGGCCCTCACGCAGAGCATAAAAGCCATCAGCCCGTGCTTTGTTTACCTGCCGTGTAAGCAAACCTCAATCACAGCAACTTGTAATGGTGCAGGGAGTACGGCTCAATGTCCAAAGTACAGGTAGTTCTTCCATTAAAGTCTTGGTTTAATCATTTAAAAATATTTTTTTAATTGTTTTTGAAGAAGTACAGCAGCATCAAGCGTAGATAGCTTGTGTCTGCTTTGCAAGTAATATTAGCTTGTTTGGCCAAAATATGTTTGTCTGCATCCGAGCAGAGCAACGTAAAGAGAATCGGATGGGATCAGGGTGACTCTGTGGGTCTGGCAGTGTGGGTCTGTCCATGGCCACCCAGAAGTGAGCAGGCTAACTCAATAGCCTAAGTCATAACCTTATCACAGGATCTTATCTGCAAAGCTAGGAGTCCCCATAGAACACAGTGAGATGTATTCAGACAGTTTACAATGAGCGATTATTTCCTTTTTGTCTTGAAGAAGATGAATAACTGTTTATTGGACATGACTGTCAAATTATTTTAAAAATTGATGCACAACAGGAAGGTTGCAAGTTGGACCTTAAGAGCATTACGATTGCCTGATAATAGAGAGTCAAAAGCCTATAAAAAAAAATAAAAAAAAATCAACCTATAAAGCCTATTTAAACATGGCTGATGCTGCACATTTCTCAAAATGTCCGGGAAGCCGTTTGAACATTCATAATGTTGTGTTTACAGAGTTTTTTTTTTTTTTTTTTNTTTTTTTTTTTTTTTTTAATTCACAAAAATGCCCTTTCCGTTAGCATATCGGGTACCTTGGATATCTTTCTAAATCCCTGCACATTCTTTACATGTCAGATGGCAAGAGAGAACAAGCGACGCAGCCCTTTCCTCTCCTTCTAATGTGCATTTTCCAAAGAACAGCCCCCTTCACTGCCAATCAGCCACCGTGATGAAAGTTCTTTACGTGCATGCGTGTTTGATCCAGCCCATGGCTTATTGTCACTCCCTGCTCTCGGGGTACAAACCCATAACCTTGGCCAAGATGAAAGGCCCGTGCCATGCCCTGTAGTAAAGCTCGCTCTAATGGCCGCGGCCGCTGCCTGCTGTGTGGGAGATTCCACAAACATACGCGCAGGCTTTCTGGAGCTGTCGCAGACAAGAGTGAGCAAAGAGAGGGCACCCAAAGAGCGACTCTGGCTCTGGCTGGGCGCCCAGGTGGCCTCGTGCTTAGAGCGAGTCCTGTAACTAACAACGTCACCAGGTTTCATCCTGCAAGCGGGACTCATAAACCGTTGGCCCTTTCTCAGTCTCTGACTTGAGTATCAAGATAAAACAAGCAGAATGACATTGCCTGGAGGATGTGCATGAACTTGCTGCTTGAATCAATGAACAGTGCAAGGCTTATAATTAAATATAAAAAGATAAAATGAGCATTCTGTTAAATCCTAAGTTGTCATTGTTGTAAAATAATTCAAAAAAAGCAGCATTCTCTCTCGACACCAGAGCCTTATGTTAGCCATCAGTGCGTCTGATGACTTTTCAGGGAGGAAAGACAGATATAACAATAAATTCTTTGTTTTACAGTGTTTTCTCATTGAATACAAATCATCGGAAAGAAGATTTAGAGACAGCTGCAGAGCGATTCTAATGTAATGGCAATAAATTCAGTCACGGTTTGGCAAACCAAAATGATACCGACAGATGTTTTCTCAGCAGTAAAATGGAGGAAAAAACATCCAAACTCCAGGTCTAATAACCATTTTTATTAAATTTAAGTTTCACGTCGAAAAGAGATTACCCATAACTCCAGACTGATATTTCATTTATCTGCCAAGCCTTGCACTGGGAGTTGAGCATCTCTTCCAGGTCTCGCTCTGTCCAGTCAAGTGAAAAACTCAGAAAAGAATATCTTTTTCACGTGGACAAGGAAGTCTGAAGACTGACAAGAAGCAATCTGGCATATGTACTCAATCACAGCTTCAGGGAGGGAACTGAAGGAGGTATAATTGGATGATGCTTTTATTTTAGACCACAGTCGAGTCAGCTTTGCGTTTTTTCTTTTTTTTTTTTCNTTTTTTTTTTTTCTTCTTTTCTTCGCTCATCTAGAGACTTAACATGATTTAGTCCTTGGCCCGTTTCCCTTCATGTATGAGTGGATTTTAGTCATGGCTGGGCGGTTCTGCTCTGTAGCCATCGAGCTCTAATAGTTTCATCGGAAAATGAGCAAAAGAAACTGAGCGGTGATCCAGGCTAGCCTCATTTCTCCCCATCGCTTTTTTTTTTTTTTTTTNTTTTTTTTTTTTTTTTGGGCCTTCCTGGCATTACTTATGGCTACCAGAGTCTGCATATCTATTAAAATGGGAAAATACAGCTATAATGTGACTTCTGTATACAGTATTTGCATTTAATAGAAAACACATCAACGTGCAACTATCGACATATTTTGGAGAGCACACAGAAAATAACTTTGATGTTGAGCTAAATTTACAGTTAAGAGGTGAAAACAGCGCAGAGTATGAAGATCCACGTCTGCTGCTCTAAACATGCCAACGTATGATGTACAGCTCCTGTCTGTGTCGTGAAATTGATTTCCATGCTTTGGGCCCATATGGTATCATTTCTTTACATCCAGAGAGATTCCAGCTACACTTTTCGGAGGTCTCCGATGTTGCTTTTGTGGATTTCCATAATCCCCGACCACGAATGCCTAATTCCATGATTAAACATGTTGTCGATGTGACTACAAAGCCTCAGCGCTTGGGTCCATTGAGCGCAAGCTTCCTTTCCAGCTTGGGCTTTTTCTTGAGTATATTTAAGCCTCATCCTACGCCTCATGATACGCTTCATCAACCACATCTTCCCTATAAAGTCCGCTGAGTGTTTGACCTGAATGCTAGGTCAGGTCACAGCTTCACGTTGCGCAGATCAGACTCCCAAGTTGTGGCTCTAGTATTATGTGTGAAATTTGGTTTTAGGCACATCCAAAGGAACAAGTATTTCGTGTTTGGTTTGGATTCGATATTTTTTTAACTGCTGGTAGCAGAAGCCTCTTTTCTGTTTTCTCAGTAGTGTTTCTGTTGTCATTACACCTCAGTGCTCCTTGAGATGTGGCTCTCCTTTTTAAGGCAGGATGTGTCACAAAGAAATTCCTGTCATAATTCATTTTAAAAAAATGGAAAATTTCTGTACATCATTGCCAAATGGTGTTCAGACTCAATGCATAGATAATGTTTTGCCAAAATATCTTTCACAAGTTCCTTATCTTTGTAGAAATTTGACATGAAGGAGCAAAACTTACATTATTCATCAATGGTTTGAGTAATACACTTCAGACAAATGTAGGCTGAAAAGCCATGAGCACAATCCTCTGTGACCTTTTTAATTATTTTAAAGGCGTAAAGGGTATTTAAAACAAGGAAAGTTGGACTGGATACCTCAGATTTTCAATCAGTCAGAAGATCAGTTCTGTGTAGCTGGTCATCAGGATGAAGAAATCATTCAATGATAATCTCTTCGCCCCATTTCCCCCCTTGTATTCAACACTAGTAGTCAGAAATCTTTTTATGCATTTCACTCTGCGACATCCATTCTGCCTTTAGGAGGAGAACCATCCTCCAGAAGGAGAGAAAGAGGAGCCAGTGGTGGCTCCTGTGGTGGAGGAGAGCCCAAAGTCAACAGAAAACATCCAAGAGCGGCGAGCCCAGGCCATCGCAGCCAAAGCCCTCGAGATAGAGAAGGTAACATGTAAACCCCATTGACTTTCCAACTCATCCCAACCCAACACCTTATATTTAATTCCAAACGTTCTTTGTTTGATTTATCAAGCCTCGTCACATCTGACCATGAGCTGATATTACAAACAAACAAAAAAAAAAAAAAAAAAAAAAAAAGCCCTTTCAGCATTCAGAATCTCTGTTTATGGAGGGAAATTGTGAGACTGCTGTAAATGTCTATTTGCGGGATGCGTAGCTCATATCCCTGGCATACTTTCCCATTATGCTGGCCTTGGCTTGTCTGACTCACGTGGATTATCGTACTGATTGGCATTACGGGAACAGCACCCTTTATGGCCCTACCACGGCAGGAAATGAACTTTTCTGTCCATAAATCACAGTTGTGGGTAGATGGCAGAATTCAGCAGTTACAGGGCAAATACCGGGTTTAGAGCAGCATTTAAGTGATGGTTAAATATCTGGAAGCACTCCTGCAGAGTCTTGCTCATCTTTTAAACGCACACACAGTCACAGGCCTGCACACAAGCATTTGGAAACGTTTGGATAATGTCGTTTTGTTTGTTAATTCACAAATTACAGGAAACTTGCCACACTTTATGACGCTGCTATAGGCTAACGCTGACAATGAGGCTAGCTAACGAACATACATAAAGGCACACACGGAACAGAAACACATAAACCCCCCAAACACATGCACCATCTGAAGAAGAAAGCATAGTTTAGGCACGGCATGTATTTACGCATACAATAAATTCGGAGGTGGGCCACTAAACAGAGCTAAATCCACCCCAGGCTAAGGTTTCAGCTCTGCGTAGGTATCTCATAAAGACCATTCCTGCACCAGTGAGCACTACCGCTGCTTTACTGGGACCATTAAACCCGAGCCAGCTCTGCCCTGGAGCACACACTGGGCCCTCACATTGAGCTGCACCACAGAGCCTATAGGCTGTTATAACACAGTTGCTGATGCTGCAGCTTCTGACCTGTTTTATAGCCTGTCTATTTCTCCCCATCTGTGTCTGCTCTCATTCACTTTCATTTTATGAGACTCCATATACGTTTCTGTCAGAGTTATTTCAGGTTTTCAGGTGTTTGGGGTTGCACAAATCTTGGGAAATTGTTGTTTACGATCACCATACGTGTAAATAAAAGTGCTGATACAGACTGAATTATAAAGAAAATGTCAGTATTTTAAAGGACAATATCACCCATTTCCGCATGTTTGAGCCTAATATATTCAATTTTCATCCACATAACGTTGCTAACAATCATTTTCCAAAGCATACTACTGGAACAGTGAATTAAAAATGTTTTTCCTACCTTCCAGACCTCCATTGGTTTCAGTTCATTCTGGTATGCTATTAAAATCAACTTGTTGATACTTGAAACGTTCTTGGGATAGGTAATCCATCATCACCAACAAGATGTATATTCAGGTTTTTTCTAAGTTTCGTAATTTTGCAATAAAACGCGCGGAGTGAATGTCTCCTCCGGGGAATATAGTCCCAAAAGAAGACCTGCATTTATTGAAAAATTTTAACAACCGTGATTTTATAAGGCTGCGTAACTATTAGCAGGAGAAGCATTGATTTTTGAGGTGGTGTATCGCTTGAATATTTGATTTTAAAGAGAAAGAGATTTTGCGCAGTATCAGGAAAATTGAAATACAGTTTTATCCTTTGGGAAATGATTGTCAGTAACGTAACATGTATGAAAATTGAATATATTAGGCTCAAACATGCAAAATGGGTGGTATGGTCCTTTAATATGACATCAGCTGCTGTACAGGACTGGAAAAGTCCTGAAAGATGAATTGAAATGGAAATGAACCTTTTCCCTATCTCCAAAAGTTGCACATTTGCATAGAAATCTGGAGGAGTATTGTTCAGGTGCAGTATTGTTCAGGTGCAATATTGTTCAGGTTCAGGTTCAGGTGTGTTGTGCATATATACAGTATATGCACAACACATTTCCTACAGCAAAACCATATGGACATTTCACAATTGTTGTGGCGTTTGCTAATAAACGCTCTTATCTTTAGGGTGCCATAAACAGAAATTGCAGCCCCTTAAATTACAGTTGGTTACCTGCCAGCGTTTCTCAGGGCGGACAAACCCACCAGCCACAAAGAGAATTTACAAGCACTTGGCTGGTGGCTGGTATTAATTTATCGTGCCTTCAGTCAGAAACAACAAAGTCACTTTCACATGCGCTCTGCGAAGTCGTGGCAGTGTTTCTGCTGCGGTCGTCACTCATGTTTAGCCGTTTGACAAGTGTTGGCCAGATGTTTAGCTTTCTACCCGCAATCTGGTCTAGCCATCTCCTCTACACACACGGACAAAAACACACAGTCCGGTCTCAGTATCTCTTTCACAGCACACTGGTAGTCTGTGCGCTTCTCGTAGATCACACGCTGAACTTTCCATCATCGTGCTGCGCCGCGCACTACATTAGTGCCTCAGCGTATGTTTGTGTAGCTAAGTGAAACTGGCCTGCTGGAATTCAAACTTAACCTGTTCTCGTTGTCAAAGTTGACTTTGGCTGCAGCACGGCCTCGCTGGCTGCAGTGAGTTACAAGGCATGAAAGGCAATAAAGGGTATTACGCTTTATTCCTCGCGGTCAGGACTGTCATACAAAGGGGATTTTATTTCGTTTGTTGAGGAAATCAAACGATGGAAATGTCTGGGTGTTTTTTTTTTTTACGTTTTCATTGCTGGAAAGCCACTGTTGGCTCACAGTTTTAACAGCACGTAGGAGATCATTCTAGACAGACCCCACCCAGAGTCAAGAGCTGCTCCTTTCCTTCCTGATTGGATAACAAGGAGGGATTTCAGGAAGTGTTCTTTGAATACAGGAAGTACAGTATATTTTCAGCACATTGTTATCTAGGAAGCACTTTCCTTGCGTTCACAGAAGTCATTGTGATTGGATACTTCCTTAGAGAAGCTGATAAAGTTAATTCTTTGTCATCAGGCCGTATAATATTAATGACAGACTGAAAATACAATATTTTGCTGCTAATTTCAGCACAACAAAGACAGCGATCACCACTTTTCCATTTTTTTTGGGGTTGGTTGAAGTGTTGTGTAATATCTTCTGTTTGAGCAACTCAAGTAAGGAAGACGTGAGGAATGTATGTAGGCTAGAGGAGACAATGTACTCCAAGACAGAAACGTGGTCTCATTCCTTCAACAGACATCATCTTCATGAATGGTCGTGGTTGATGGATGATGTATAGAGCTTCTAATACTGAAACTTATTATTTTTTTAAATTTCGCTTGTTAAACGTGATTGTATAAACTCAAAGAATACATTTGATCACTTCTTGATCTCTTCATGACTCCTGCTTTATATTCTGGGAACTGTAAAAAGCTATAAATAAGCCCAGGTCCACAAGTTGGAAAGCCCAGTAGCACAGAAGCCATGTTGGTATGCACTGAATGACTTGAAACTCACTATTGCCTGTCCTAATTTAACACACAGGCACATGAGCACACACACACACACACACACACACACACTCAAGAAAGAGCGCATACAGTATACATATATCCCTCGCTGCTGAAATTAGACTAGTAGATTACTACTAGATTAGTAGCCCAAGAGTCTCAGAGTGGAAGCTCGACGCCTGACTTAACGAGCAGCAGTATTTAGTGGGTTAACTCACTTCCGCTCACTCTGGGAGAAAGTCATAGATGAAGAGATGGAACGAAGGAAGAAAAGGAAGTAGTCTGAAACAGTGCAGGGACAGCAAGAGAGAGAGAAGACATCCACATTCCACAGAGAAACTGATGCCTCTAGTTTCTCTTGCGAAATTTGACATGTTTTTGGTATTTTGAAAACTTGCGATGGCATGAACAGTCAGAATCAACTTTCTCTGTGCAGGAGCAGCAGGCTCTTTCAATGATTTCATGAGACATTTGAGTCTTGGTGTGAAATAGCAGCTCCCAAACCAGATTCCAGCACCTCTTCCTCATTGTCCCTCTAAAACCTGTTATATGCCTCTGAGCCACCACTAAACTCAGGCTTTATTGCTTCTTCAGCCCCCCCCCCCCNCCCCCCCCCCCGTCCTTTATAACGGGCCCTTATTAAACTCGAGGGGAGAAGTGTTTCTCTTTTGACGCTATGTGCTGTGTATTCACAGCAGAGTGATCAACTCAGTGACGCTGGAGTATTTACACCAAGGTGGCAGGTACAGGAAGGAAACGGATTTATATCTACTCACTTCAAGACTTTCTCTCTAAAATCCTTTGACCTCAGCCTGCCAACACTTCTGAGTAAACATGTCTCAGGCTGTGACTTATGGACTGAAATCTTTTTGGGTTTTTCCATATGTAACTTAATTTTCCTGTCCCTTGCACACGTTTAGGTGTATCGTCAGGACTGCGAGACATTCGGCATGGTGGTGAAGATGCTCGTGGCTAAGGACCCAAACCTGGAGAAGCAGCTGCAGGTTCCCCTGAGGGAGAACCTTGGGGAGATCCGTGAACGTTGCCTGGAGGACCTCAAACACTTCATCAGCGACTTAGACGAAGTGGTCCGACAGCCAGAACCTTCTGTCTGAGACTTGCCCAGCCTCTCTATATCCTCACAAACTTTGTGCAAGAGTTTTCTTACTGACACGTTGGCCAGATCTGGTCTGCTTACATGAGCGTGAGCACAGAATGGTTTGACATAAGACGATGTCTGCTGGACATGATGGATGTCTTTGGACTCTGGATTGCTGGACTTTTCTACAGCGCAGCAACTGAAGGAACAATCCAGCATGGAGAACGGATGCAATGTTGCATTGTATATAGAAACGAACAGTGTTAGTTTTGAAAAGACTTTTGTTTTTTTCCTAAAATTTTGTTCCAATTGTTGCTCAAGCAAATGTATTCTGACGGGGAATAGTGTTTGAAAAGCCTCCAGTCTTACGTCACTTTGGAAATGGTCAGCGTGGGTTTCGTCGGTTAACCTCCCTTGATGAAAAACGGTTGTTCAAAGAACAGACTCTCAATCCTTCAGCATGAATGCAGTTTTCCATCTGCAGCAACAGGAAATCCAGATAGGACAATGTTCTTTTGTTACGTTCCACATGTAGATTTGAATTTGTAGCAGATATATGATTCGGTGCTGCTAAATGCATAACAGCGCTGCATTCTGGTATCAGTCAACGCTGTATGGAAATACTAGTTCATTTTTTGGGGGGGTTTTTGTTTTGTTTTATTGCCTCATCTTGAATTTCAATAAACAACATTAATATAAACAGCACAAAGATGTTTTTTTAAGGATGCAGTAAACAGTTTCTGTTGACTAAGCTTTGCTTTATTCTATTAATATTACAATTTAGATTGCATCCTATCAATGGAATGGCTCCGTGTTGAGATGTTTGTATAAAGCATTTTAAAACACAAATTGAGAATTTTATTGCATATCCTTGTGAGACAAATGCTGGCAATTTAGCATAGATATCATAAAATGGGCAACTGGGATAACCATGAGGTTGCCATGCCTCTCTCAAATGCAGGTTATTAACTCAATTCCATCTTCTGATTATCAATAATCAGACATGTTCGATAATCGGAGTACACTCTACTCCGATTATCAAACATGTACATATTCTACGTATGCATTTCCTCATGTCATATTTGCTTGTGTAAGCCAATTAAGCAACTAGCAGAGGTGGGTAAGTGGCCAGAAACTGTACTCAAGTAAAAGTAGTGTTACTTTATGATAATAGTGACTTAAGTACAAGTAAGAGTACTCATCAAAATAATTACTTGACAGTAAGAAAGTATTAAAAAGATTATTTGAGTAACTCTGATCAAGCTTATTCTTTAGAATAATCAACAAGCTATAAAGTGCTCGTCTGAGGGAAAAAATGCAAAGTAGCCACATGTAGCTTCTAATACAATCCAAATCATATCATATAAAGAAACAGTAGACAGTAATCAAATATTTACCACATAACGAATCATGACAATTCTGGCCTGGCCCCAAGACAGTTAGCTAGGTTAGCTTCATGAATTTACTCAAAANTGACAATTCTGGCCTGGCCCCAAGACAGTTAGCTAGGTTAGCTTCATGAATTTACTCAAAATAGAACGGGAAAATTATCATTAGCAGCAGCAGCTAGTTAAGACAGTTAGCTAGGTTAGCTTCATGAATTTACTCAGAATAGAACAGGAAAACTTGAGTTAGCATTAGCAGCTAGCTAAGTAGCTAACATTGCAGCTTACCACCGCATTTCCTCAAGTTCCATGTTGATTCTTAGAAGCTGAAATGTCACATTTTTAGCAAGACAAAGACGCNTCCTCAAGTTCCATGTTGATTCTTAGAAGCTGAAATGTCACATTTTTAGCAAGACAAAGACGCAATGCATTATGTAGCTGAAAAGATAATGGCGTTTGAATGTGTAGCCAGGGATGTGCCTCTTCTAAACCTCTCGCTGTTGATTCCGTCATGACTGTTCTGCTCCGGGTGAAACCATGGAAACAGAAGGTGGGGGCGTGGCTACTTTGGAGCTGAAGCAGACAGTGTAGTGTCTGACAGAGAAAAACTGAACATGCATAAATTCAAATGGTGAAATCAAAAGTAACACAAAGAGTGCAACCAAAAGTAACAGAGTAAAAGTATATTTTTTCTTCATAAATATACTCAAGTATGAGTTAAAAGTATCCTGAAATAAAAAGGGTATATGGACAAAATCTTCTATCCAGCTATAGGTCATTTCATATATCAATATATCACGACATAGCATGTTTCCTGGTAATTTACCAGGTAAATAGTCTGCATGAAATAACCAAATTAAATACTTGACAAATGAAAAGTACTGAGTATTTTCTCATTTAATTAAGAACTTAAGAGCAAAATGAACATAACGGTTTCAACTGAACTTATAGAGAAAAAAATAAATCTCTTCAGTTATACACTGACAATGTTAACATACATGCACAGAAATACAGAGTAATCAGCTGAATGAATTAAATCCTGCTCACTGCTGTTGGAAAATACTACTCACAATTTATTTTAACCAACATTTGGATCCTAAATGGACCTTTACTCACATTATTCTCCATCATTATTATTTCACAGGGGCCCCTTGACCTCTGACCTCAAGATATCTGAATGAAAATGGGTTCTTAGGGTACCCACAAGTCTCCTCTTTACAGACACTGCAAATGATAATATTCAACATCTCTTTCAACACGTCATCAAGGGAGGCAGCAAAATCCACAACCCACGGAACATCCCGGGCTTGTCTGAGACCTCCCTCTCATGGTGCCACGCAAAGCCAACTCAAAGGCTCCACAAAATTTCACACAATCTGTTATTCTGGACAGGATGTGTCGATTTTTTGTGACCTCTTCGTTGTGCCTTCTAATGCTAATCCTGTAGCCTTCACCTAGCTGTTCAGCGACGCTTAGCCTGCCAAAGCACTGTAGCTTCATGCTAGTTTCTAGATGGCTGCAGCTAGTTTGCATTTATCAGACAGGTGTTTTAGGTCTTGTACACACGTCGTTGCACACAACGCTTCTGTGGACACTCTGAAACAGCAAACAGGGAAATAAAAAGGGCGTTACTCACACCGTATCCCGTTAGCCAGCTCCGTTTGTCATAAAGCAGCGGAGAAGCCCCGGTGTTAGCTCGTCCTCATCACTTGTCTGCTGCTGAATTTTTAAATCAGGTGGTCCGGTCCAAGCTCCTTAATCCTCTTTTCTTCCAGTGAAAGCCTTGAAAAAGGCTGTTTTTGTGAAGAAAGCACCGAATTTACTTTTTCCGCAGTTCCACTTGAAGTTGCCATCTCTCGAAAACGTAAACTTGCTAGCTACCGAAGAAGGAAAAGGACGGACGGCCGCGCATACGGAGGTATATGCGGTGTAAACCGGAAAGACAGCGTCTACAATAATTCCAATCACGTTCCAAATTTCACATCACATCCAAAATAAAAAAAACTAACAACTATACTAATTCGCTGTCAATAAAAGTGGGAGGGTCTGGGGCGCAGAGAGCTGCGCCNAAACTAACAACTATACTAATTCGCTGTCAATAAAAGTGGGAGGGTCTGGGGCGCAGAGAGCTGCGCCTCCTGGAAAAATCTGCAGAAGCCAATGAAAGAGCAGCCTCAGGTCACGTGCTTGTCAAAACTTGAAGGACCTACATACACACTCACTTGGCCGGCGGCCCTCACCCAGGAAGTATATGTATTTATATAGAAATTATAAACAAGTACATTTTTAATGAATCCTGAGAGGCACTTACAAACTACCAGGCACGATGTAGGAGTACACAATTAATTATTTTATAGTTATTTTGCATTATGTAATTAATGTATGTTTAACATGTTTAAGTAGACTTTATTTTCTCGATATTTGGAGGGGGGCAGCGCTCCAGCGCCCCGCATTAACAAATCACCGCTGAGTAAATGTAATGGAGTAAATGGAACACATTACTACCACCTCTGGCAACTAGTCACATATATTTGAAAGACAGAAAAAAACAGACCACAACATGGTTTTAGAAACAATTTTGAAATTAAATTGTCAGAAGAAAAACCATAATAACCAAAGTTTTGGAGAAAATATTTATTACAAGCTTCTTTACAACACAAAGCATTTAACTGGTTATGACAGAGTAAGCATAGTGAATAGTTGGGCTGAAAATGGAAAATGCAGCATTTCTGTCATCACATTTTAGATTTTCTACACCAACAGTGAATATTATGAAATATATGTTATAACAGACATTGATACCGAGTAACTTGGCACTTTACTGTGAAGAATACAGTTGATGAAGTGGCACCTTCTTTGTTTCGTATAAAATAATAATGAGGTCTGTTTATGATTACAACTGCTATTTTTCATCTTACACTTGAAAAGAAACAATTCTTTAAACCACAGATATAAAAATACCAGTATTAAAATCTTAACTTAGTATATACATTATCATTCTGTACTATTATGTATTAAATAATTATTTGGTTAGTTTCTTCTTTAATTATCAACCTCTGTGTACAACAGTGTTGCCTTTTTATCATACACAACGATATTGCTGGAATAGTTAACAGATCTTAAAACATGAGAAAACAAACTAAGAAATCTGAAATGAAAGAAAAATGTTAAATGTCTTCATTCTGTTAAACGCTGCAAAATGTTGGTTTGCACTTTCCAAAATTATTCCAATATGAGGAAATATTTTAAGGGAGCATTTCCATATTCACCTGTTCATGCATCATTAGTGCTAAAACTAATTTTGCACATACACAAATTGATTTTCTGACTATATGTAGCATAGAACAAAGGTAAACGTGAGCAGAAGAGAAGGCAAACCAAAATCGTGGGACATGCAGTTGCACATACGTAATAGTTCAAGCTTTTAAAGATAAAATAGGCTGCTTGGCTATGGAGAAAGGTGTTGTTTTGTTTGTTAACAGTCATTTCTACATCTGTATAAGCCTGTTTTGGTAGTTATTGCTAAAGGTTTGCAAGGCTAAATTCACAGTTCAAGATATCAAGTTAAATTGGCTACTGCCTCAAAATGACATTTAGATGGAATCCAGGTAGACTGTTACCTTGAATGAGGCATCAGTCGACACTTTCAAATCCCTTTTCGAAACATGAGCCTCATATGATCAGAAAATCAGACTTTAATGCTAAGTGTAGTGCGCCTTTATTGTGAGCGGTTATGAGATGATGCAGTTTTTGGACCTGTGGCTCTTTCGGCGAGCAGTCCTTGAGCTGTAGCTCTGGGATGACAGGGCTGTGACCCTTGTTGGGTAGTCTTCTGCGTAGTAGTGTCCAACAGCTCGAGGCTGAGGGATTGGCTGGCCCAGGAAATAACCTTCTTCCTCGGAGTCTGAAGAGGAGGAGGAGGAGCAGGTAGAGCACCAGTCATCGTCGTCTTTGTGGAGACCCATGAAATGCTCGACCCGTGGGTCTCCTTGCATTGAGTTCTGCAGACTATAGTCAGACCGAGTTTGGGAGTAGGCCAGGGGTAGCCGGTGTTGGGAATGCTGGGTGAGAAGAGCGCCACACGGAGGGTTTGCCAGACTCTGCTGCTGGGGTGCATATGGCCTCTGTGCCATCTCCACAGGCACCATGTGAAGGGCGTTGTCGGAGCGGGTTTTGTGGCTCCTGTGGTGCCTGCCTTGGTGGTGGTGTTGCCTGCTGCGCCCATGGTGGCTGGTTGAGTGGCTTCGCTCTCGGCCAGGCTCGCCCGGGAAGTACATCCTGCGCTGTGGCTTCTCGCTCATGGGATGCTTTCTCATGTTGACTTCCAGGTCGCCATTATACCCATTGTCCACGGTGTCTTCTGAGAATGTGACCATCTGAGGAGGCCGGGACTGAGACTTGCTCCTCCTCAGAGCTGGGGCATGGACAAAAGAGGGAGGGTGGCTGTCTGGGTTTGGGGACACAGAGAGACGTCCTCCTGTTGGTCCTCCTCTTATCACCAATGCTACCTCCTCCTCTGCTGCTTCTCCCTTTAGGGTCACCCTTTGGTGGTCTAACTCAGAGTTAAGGTTGAGAGAGTTGGTACTGTGGTGATGCTGAGAGGAATTAAATGTTCCCATGTTGCTCATCTTCTCACACTCCTCTGCAGCCTCCGAGGGATCCTGCAGGCCATGAATGGAGTACAGTATAGTTCTGTCTTTTCCATCTCCATCTACTGATGCACCTAAAGAAAATGAGCAGGAAAGAGACACATTTTGAGGAGAAGTTATAAATAAAACCAAGAGCAAATTTTCTGTACACCCATACAAAGAGCAGTTTCCTTACCGGTGATGTTGGAGAGAGCCAATGAGTCCATCGAGTCTCCTACACCCTGCTGGACCTTCCTCAACTCATCAGCGATACACTCTAGAGAGTCTTCATACCACTGCCTGGTGTCCTGCCAGAAGGCTTGTCTCCCTGTCCCAGATTGGTCACGATCCTGGTCCAGCTCCAGTTCTTGGATCTTCCTGGCACTGGCAGGGCCTGGATGACTCCCATATGCTGAATCTCCCAACCCATCCTGTGATTGTGCCCAGTACATTTCAGGGAGGTTCTTCTTGCTCATCAGTCCAGGACTGAGGCTGTTGGCTCGGGATTGATTGGAGGTTTGACTCTGGGTTGGGCTAGCAGGGGTAGAAGAGGAGGCAGTGAAGCCAACAGATGTAGTGTCAGGCTTCAGCCATGGGTCAGAGACACTTATCTGTCTATGTATATCATTGCAAGGGCTTGAAGCTTCTAGAGATGGCTGCTGAAGTTGGCTTAACATTCCCCTGTCGCCAAACTTGAGGAGAAGCTGAGTCATATAGTCCTCATGCTGAGCCCACTCTTCTGGATCCTCCTCCCCCCCAGCATCCTGCTCCTCCCTCTCCCTCCAGAACCTCTCCTCCTCCAGACCCAGATGGGCCATCTTACGCCCGATAATATCAATGTCACCGTCCACATCTCCATCCCCCTCAAACTTGTACTCGAATGAGGGGACGGTGGCAGGAGGGTTAAACAGCTGTGACTGCCTCCACTGCTCAGCAGGCCTGCTGCTTTTTCCCATTCGGACGCTGCGCCGCGATTCACGCGAGCGGGCAGACTGGAAGGCAGAATCGGATGAGTCGGAGGCATGAATATCTTCCCCCTGGCTGCAGGCTTTTGAGCAATAGATGCGGCCCTGTTTGGGCAGGAAGGGACAGCCCAGCAGGGATGTTTTACACTGGGCGCAACAGAAGCACTGGTCTGTGGCGTGCCAATGTACACCTTCATAGGTCATCTGGGCGTGGTCAACACCTAAATGAAGGCAGGGAAAACAACACAAGTAAATAAAAAAAGTGCAGTTCTTGCTGTGTCGTTACTGAATCCCCAAAATAGAGGTAAATGCATAGGTGTCATTTATACTGGGGACGCTGGGGACATGTCCCCACCACTTTTTGAAATGGCCAATTTTGTCCCAAATTTATTAAAAGTGTTCTGAAAAACAGCTTGCACCATGACATGTTAACTAACAAATTACAACATTTTGAGAAAAGGTTTATTTGCACATTAAGAATACATACTGTACAATACAATGTAAATATAGAAGAAACAAATGTGCTTTGTCCAAAAAAAGTAACATAAGATTAAAAAAAGAAAAGGATTTGATGTGATGCATATGGATGACTGTTACTTGTGCGGTCAACGTTGTGGTGCATTTTATGCTTAGTATTTTTGTACTGTCGACTCTAGTAGCCTAGGTTACGCCCTTTTGACACGCCGTTATGCTTTTTTTTTTCCCTGCCGTAATTATCTACTCTGACCTCATACCAATCCCCCTATTATGTTGCCTGAAACCACATATGTTGAAGACTGTTTAAAAAATGTTTTTTCATCTGAGCCCTTATGTCCCCACCACTTTTCAACACAAAGTGACGCCCTNAAAAATGTTTTTTCATCTGAGCCCTTATGTCCCCACCACTTTTCAACACAAAGTGACGCCCTTGGATAAATGTAACAAATTGTTCGTAGAGACGCCAGAAATGACTCACCAATGTTTTTGCCACAGGCTTCACAGTACTCTGCATACAGTGACTCGAAGCAGCCACAGCAGTAGGGTCGGCCATCTTTCATGATGTACCGCTGCCCCCCCAGCATCGCCTCACACTCAAAACAGGCAAAGTGCTTCATGTGCCAGTGACGCCCCTCCGCCTCAGTGCACTCATCTGCAAAGATGATCTGAAAGGAAACACCGATGTTAGTCTTTTGGTGCTCGATGGCACTGACTCTGGCCCTCAAGTGATCAAAAACTTCTTTTTTGGGGTTAATTATCAATCTCACACGCATTCATAAGACCCTTTCTACTTACTTCATCGCAAGAAGCGCACCGTGGCTTCAGAAGCTCAGCATGATGTCTCCCACAGTGGATCTTGCCATTTTGGTAGAAGTAGATCAGATCCACCAACAGTTCTTGACACGTGGAGCACACAAAGCACGCTGGGTGCCAGCAGGGGCCCGGCCCTGCTCTGGACGCAAAGATCGCCATCTCCCCTCCGCTGATGCCTCCACCACACTTGCATTCAAACACAAATGAGATATGATCCGTAAGATTTACATTTCAGGCACTTTGGTGATGTTATTTTTAATCATGGATACCTGCTCAGAACTAATTTGGATTACTCCGTTGAGAAGTGTGCTGCCTTGAAAATGAAACTAAAGCATCTGGGGTGTCAATTCAAAATAGACCCATGATTCTGCTGATGCCTGTGACACATAAGGAATGCGACGCAAAACAAAGGAGATTATGATGATCTCTATTCAAAATGTATCGCCTGTCTCCTGATGTTTCAGTTACATCAGGGCTAAAACAAGGATGGCTAAACAACAGCTGATTGTACTGTAATGTGATCCACTGAGTATGCAACAATGAATCCTAGAGCGATGACAGACAGAAAGAAACACTACAACAACAGTTTATAACCTGCACCCACAGTGTAATCTAATCTTTTCAAGTTAACACCTACAAAAAAATAAGATGCATCTGCTACAATCGTGAAGGCACTGGCTCTGTGTCTTTAATTATATAGTCTGTGTTGCTTAGGAATTGGACAGTGGACAGTCGGAAAAACTATTTGAAAATTTATGTATAGTACTAGTATGGTCCTTTAGTACTAGTATGGTCCATACAGGAGCCTAATATAAATCAAAAAATCAAAAAGCAAATCAAAAGCAAAATTTCTTAATCTTTCAAAATCAAATATTCAAGCGATACATCCGTCTTAAAAATTGATGTTTCTCCTACTAATAGTTACATAGCCTTATGAAGTCACAGTCCTTTACATTTTTCCATAAATGCAGGTCTTCTTTTGGGACTATATTCCCCGGTGGAGACATACATTCACTCTGCACTTTTTATTGCTAAAATTACGCTAAAATTACAAACCTTTGAGAAAAACCTGAATATATGTCTTGTTCGCGATGATGGATTACCTATCCCAAGAACATTTCAAGTATCGACAAGTTGATTTTAATAGCGTACCAGAATGAACTTAAACCAATGGTGGTCTAGAAGGTAGGAAAAACATTTTTATTTCACCGTTCCAGTAGTATGCTTTGGGAAATGATTGTCAGTAACATCAATAATAAAGTATTTAAATAAATAAATGAATGAAAGAATAGATAGATAGATAGACAGAAAATAAATTAATAAAAAAAAACTTGAATCCGGTTGACTTAACTCAGTTTTCATACAGTAGATCATCAGTAACGTTACATGTATGAAAATTGAACATATTAGTCTCAAACATGCATGATTGGCGGTATGGTCCTTTAAAGGACATCAACTGGCCTTGGTCCCGAGTCTAAAGATCATATGACTCCACAGAGATCGTCACAGCGTGTTTGAACGTGCAATCACGATTCTTTGTATAACCCAACAGAGCCGTGAGACACCACAGGCAGCCATGGATACCAGGTCCAGCTGTTAAGCATTATTACCAGCGTGGGCGGGGGCCTTGGATGCTAGGGTGTTGCGTATCCCCGAGAATTACGGCACCAGGAAACTGGAGCCTGACAAACTGTGTGTGAATGTGTGTGTGGGTAGAAAGTCCATACATGTGTGTAAACATATTCATATTCATTTTACGTGTGTTCACATGTTAGTAGGTGTGCCTGGATGGGTGACTGGGTAGACTGTGTGTCTGTGGCACTTAAGTGTGTGTGTGTGTGTGTGTGTGTGTGTGTGTGTGTGTGTGCGCGTGTGTGACCTTGCATTTCCTTGTGTGTGTGTCCAGTGTTCAAGTGGTGACAGGCTATATCTATGGGATGTGGGTTAGCCACTTGACGGGGTTGAATTTTCTCAAATTTTCTAACATGCGTGAAGACATCTACATTATTCTTTGATTGTTTCTGCAATTATTAAATTATCTCCCACATACTATCATGTGTTTCGGGAATTACTTATTAACCTGCACATTTTGCAGTCTGGCACACTGAGGTACAGATGAGTGGCAGGAAATTGGCCAAATTCCTTGTGGGGAAGTGACTTCTCTGCTCGGCTTGAGCGTGAGCCTCCCAATTATCCCGACTTCCTTTCCCCCCCAAATGAGGAAGTTTATGCTGGTGATTAAAACCATCGGATTAGCCAATCAGGATTGTGCTCCGGGCTGCCATACATTGGGATAGGAAGGTGGGTGTCGGCTACTCATGATATAAATAACTTAAGACCTACCAGTTGGTTTCCTCATAACTGCTAGCTTACCGTATGGCTATATGAGCGCTAAGTGAGGGAAGCAAATATAAGTGGTGTTTATGTGTGCGTGTGTGTGTGTGTGTGTGTGGTGTGTGGGATACATACGTTTTCACAGCGGGTGTGTTGCAAGGCCTGAGGCAGGATCTTGGGTGTTCCTCTCCCCAATGCCTCCCTCTTTCTCTGGGCGCTGAACATATGAAGCTCCCTCTTTTCCTCCTCAGTCAGAGAGTGGCAGTAACGTATCTGGCAGACGACGAGAGAGGAAGCGAGAGAGAGAGAGAGAGAGAGAGAGAGAGAGGCAGATGAGCTGACAAAAGAATGAATGGAGGGATCAAGTTATTGTTTGGAGGAAGCAAGTTAAGGAGGAGAGAGAAGGAGCATTTAAAAAACATTCACCCATTACCATTGACAGTTTGGCTTTTATCTTTGCATGCAACTTTGGGGAAGTGTATCACACACACATAAACACACATTCCTTATATGGTGAGAAGGGTTTAATTAAAGCTAATTCCGCTCTGGGCTGCGTTGGAAGGATATCGTGAGTGATACACAAACCCTTCCTCTGTGTTTAGAGATGGTGATGAATGCGCAGATAAAAGGCAAGGACAATCCTAACAACCAACTCGCTTGTTCTCCAAACAACAGTAAACGATGCTGGCACGCGTGCATGTGCACACACGCACATGCACACAACCCACACTGAGTGCTTATCCTTCTAAACCGCAGTTATGTGAAAAATCCTGCTGCAGTTTGCCTCCTCAACCAGAGGGTCTGCCAACAAACATCATAAAACTGCTCAGTCAAACACTGTGTGTGTGTGTGTACAGAGATCACCTCAGGTAGACAGTAGACCCCCCCNCCCCCCCCCCCCTTAGGTGATAACCCCTCCACCGTATCTCCTAATGTAAACTCTATTAACACAGATGTGAAAGAAGTGCTAGTTTACACACCATAAAGCGATTATACACACAAAGCTGCAGCGGCTTTACCGCCACAGCAGGGTTTTTTTTTGTTTGTTCGGACGGCCAATAGGACAGCAGCCTATTGTTTAGGCTTTACTAGCATGACATCTCAGTCGTCGGATATCATGCTTTACTCAGCTGCTGGCTTTGCTTTAGTTTTAAAGGGATCGTACTCGTCTGATATCTCAGCTATCAGATTTTGACAAAAATCAGAAAAAATAATTGAACCCATGTTGTTCTGGTCTTTTGGACATTACAGTAACTGACCTAAAGGGGCTGCTGTGTTGTTCATTTGTTTGCCCATTGTGTCATCTGATTGAAATTTTAACAAACTTCTCTTCCGATTATACTCTTGATTATTTTTTCTTCCCCTTAAAGGACCATACCGGCCATTTTCCATGTTTGAGCCTAATACATTCAATTTTCATACATGTTACGTTACTGACAATCATTTCCCAAAGGATAAAACTGTATTTCAGCTTTTCTGATATTTTGCAAAATCTCTTAATCTTTCAAAATCAAATATTCAATTCATATTGATACACCCACCTTAAAAATCAATGTTTCGCCTGCTAATAAACACAGGTCTTCTTTTGGGACTATATTCCCCAGTGGAGACATACATTCACTGCACTTTTTATTGCGCTTAAATGCTTCTAAAAAAATCTGAATACATGTCTTATTCGTGATGACCTATCCCAAGAACGTTTCAAGTATCAACAAGTTGATTTTAATAACATACCAGAATGAACTGAAACCAATGGAGGTCTGGAAGGTAGGAAAAACATTTTTAATTCACCGTTCCAGTAGTATGCTTTGGGAAATGATTGTCAGTAATGTTACATGTATGAAAACTGAATTTATTAGGTTCAACCATTCAAAATGGCCAATATGGTCCTCAAAATTTAGCCAGATGATTTTGGTATCTTTGGAAACTTTTCTAGCATTTAAAATAAAATTCCATGGGTTTGTACAAACTTTGGATAAACAACATGAGTTAATGGAGAAGGAAGTGAAAACATCTAATTTTAGCACTATAAAAATGATTATAGTTATATACTGTAGTTAGTCTGATTAAATTTAGAAAATCTCAAGATAAATATGCAGGATCATTGCATGATTAGTTCATGAATATTGTAATTAAAATGCAGGCTTACTCTACAAATCCATTCATTGTCCAGCACTCTAGATGTGTCATGAATGTAAATGTACAAGTTTCTACAGCTAAAGTTTAAATAATTTGGTAAGAAAAGTACATCATTAAAAATCCAAGGGATGAGGGACTATGCTTTTTTTTTTTTTTTTTTTNTTTTTTTTTTTTTTTTTTGAAGCAGCAGTATGAGCCGAATTCATGATGCTTTAGTCACTTTTCACCTAAATCTTTACTCAGTGTCGGTGGAAAACTCATGCAAGAATTCAGGACTTTTGCAGAAAACAGCCCATATTTCTCACTCTGCCTCACTTTTCTTAACTTTCCCAATCTATCGCTCCCTTTTCTGTCACTTTCGCTCTCATTCTCTCTCTCTCTCTACCTCGTTATCATGTGGTGGCAGCTGGTAGAGGAGCTGTCGGATCCTGTGTTTCTCTCCTGGGCTGTTGACGTATGGCACCTTGTCCTCTGGGAGACAGCAGAAATACATCTGGACCTGAGGATGGAGACAGATGAATTCTCTTTAGACCGTGGACAGGTGAGATTGTCCTGCAATAAACTCAAAATTTAAGACCGAAAATCTCATCCAAGTTGAATGAGAAGAGAAAGAAAAGAAATATAATTTGCACTTTCTCTCTTGATCTCATTGAGACAGGCGAAACATAGATATCAGTGTGGAACAACTGTGTCCCCGTTTTATGACATTGTGGGCAAAAACTGTCAATCTTAATCCACTTGCAGGCGCCTGAATGTGAATCTCTCCCCACACACACACACACACACATACACACACACACACACACACACACACACACACACACACACACACAGCAGACAGCGAGAGACTGAAAATGTTAATGTTTGCCCGGGCTGATTCCCCCCGACAGCGAAAAGGAAACACGGACGAAATTTTGTTTATCTGCTCACATTTCCCTGCAAAATATGGAACACTGAGTTATGCTGAAAATGTGTGTTTTAAACACACACTAGTGAATGTGGAAAAAAAAATAAAAAATCCACAGCCAGATGCTGAGCTTCAGTCACAGGCCAACATCCTGGACTTGGTAATCCACTGGTATGGTATTAGAAGAGAACATTATGTCTGTACGAATAACCTTAGCTGACCTCAACATATGCAGGTTTCAGCTCTCATTTAAGGGCCATATCGATGATTTTGCATGTTGAAATTACCATACCACCCATTTTGCATGTTTTGAGCCTAATATATTCAATTTTCATACATGTAACATTACTGACAATTGTTTCCCAAAGCATACTACTGGAATGGTGAATTAAAAATGTTTTTCCTACCTTCCAGACTGCCATTAGTTTCAGTTCATTCTGGTATGCTATTAAAATCAACTTTTTGATACTTGATGCTTGGGATAGGTCGCGAACAAGATGTATATTCAGGTTTTGTTTTTTTTTTAGAAGTTTCATAATTTTAGCGTTTAAGCGCAATAAAAAGTGCAGAGTGAATATATATCTCTACTGGAGAATATAGTCCCAAAAGAAGACATGCTTTTATGGAAAAATATGAACGACCATGATGTGTAACTATTAGCAGGAGAAACATCAATTTTTAAGGTGGATGTATCGCTTGAATATTTGATTTAGATTTTGGAAAATATCAGTAAAGCCAATATCCGGTTTTATCCTTTGGGAAGTGGTTGACAGTAACCTTATGTTTATGAAATACAATCATGCAAAATGATTGTATGGTCCTTTAAGCCCAATAAATACTCAAATATGAAAAACTAAGACATGCTACGATTTTCATCATTTTTGAAGTCAGTTTCAATGCTTTCAGATGGTTGAATGCCATCATTTTGAAGTGTGCAGTGATATATATGACAGAAAGCTCTACCTGCTCCGGTCTGAGTCCAGGCGGCACCCAGGCGTATTCCTCCAGAGCGCAGCCAGAGTCATCATCTGAGGTGGAGCTCCTCTGGAAGCCCAGGGATATCTTCCCCATCTTCCCCCCAATACGAGGCTCCATCTCCAGGCCTCGCAGTGAAGCACGATCCCCTCTCTCAGTGCGTCCCAGGTTCATCACACACGGGCGCTGGAAGCAAAGGAAAAGATTTAATGGGGAGATGTTTTCGACCTGATCCTCTGTTGGTTTTTATTATATTCAGTCTTTCTAGAAATAAAACATCAAACAGGGTGTCCCTTTAAGAATATCACCGTTCAAACCTCTTCAGCACACTTACATCACACTCACAAATCACCACTAATGCTAATATGCTATTTTCCACCCTGTTCATGCAGTACATGCAGGTGTTTTTCATCTTTAAAAGCACCAAGTCTTTGCAACACTTCCAAAAGTCAGTGTTATGATGATGTGTAATGGAAAAATACAACAAGTTTTTCCAGCGCATGTAAATCATGGTGCAGTATTTCAGTAGGATATGCGCATGAAGGATGCTCAGATGATCACGGTGTGTGTGTATTATGTTGCATGAATAACACAAGGCCTGTATTTCCATTTAAATTCCTACATATCAAAGACGTCTGGCCTTGCTGGGATTCAGGGTCAGATTGGGATCCTAATTTTTACTGGGAATTTAAGATGTCTAGCAGGGTGGGGGTGTAGGATGGCCAGTTGAAAATGCCAATGATGCCAGGGGTGAATATGTCCATAATAGTCCGCTGTTTCTCCGCACCACCCCTTTCTCTTTGTCTAAGCATGAAATTATTATGAAAATTATGAAAGAAAACAATTATGTTTGCTTAATTTAAAGGACCATACCACCCATTTTGCATGTTTGAGCCTAATATATTCAATTTTCATACACGCNTTTAAAGGACCATACCACCCATTTTGCATGTTTGAGCCTAATATATTCAATTTTCATACACGCAATGTTATTGACAATCATCTCCAAAGCATACTACTGGAACAGTGAATTAAAAATGTTTTTCTTACCTTCCAGACCTCCACTGGTTTCAGTTCATTCTGGTACGCTATTAAAATCAACTTGTTGATACTTGAAACGTTCTTGGGATAGGTAATCCATCATCACCAACAAGACGTGTATTCAGGTTTTTTAGAAGTTCATAATTTTAGCATTTAAGCGCAATATAAAGCATGGAGTGAATGTATGTTTCCACCGGGGAATATAGTCCCAAAAGAAGACCTGCATTTATGGAAAAATTTAAATGGCCATGGCTTCATAAGGCTGTGTAACTATTAGCAGGAGAAACATTGATTTTTAAGGCGGGTGTATCACGTGAGTATTTAATTTTGAAAGATTAAGAGATTTTGCAAAATATCTGGAAAGTTGAAATACAGTTTTATCCTTTGCGAAATGATTGTCATTAACATAACATGTATGAAAATTGAATATATTAGGCTCAAACATGCAAAGTGGATGGTATGGTCCTTTNCATAACATGTATGAAAATTGAATATATTAGGCTCAAACATGCAAAGTGGATGGTATGGTCCTTTAAGTTAATATTAATTAATATTATATTGTGCAGTAAAAAGGCCACCAGCTGGCCCACCAACGGCTGTGGCCCACCAGAAGAAGTCCCCCTCTCCGGATGGCCAATCCGACCCTGCTGGGACTGCATTTTCCTACATCCACGAACAGAAATCTGTTCATTCATAGCTATATTTTTAAGCTAGGATTGTAATTCTTTGACGTATCATGATACAACAGGAATTTCCAGCAGTCATTACCCACCCATCTGTTGCTCTTACCCACTGTGCCCACAGATTGTGCTGTGACAGTGACACACAGCTGCATGTATTAAGTATTTTATGTTGCATAAGCAGACACTCATTTAAATCGAGTGATCCTTTATCGGTGTGCAAATTACACAGAGATCCTAAACTCAAACTGCACACTTCTCATCCTGCAGCAGAAATCTACATCCAAGCACTTTCAAACCATTTTTTCTTCTTTTTTACAAGCTGATAGCAGTTAATCTGTACTGTGATTAGGGATTAATCAGCGCAGTCTTTGTTGCCTGCCTTTAGCAGTAGCCCTGTTATCTCGCCAGCCATGTTCTTCAGAGCCTGATAACAGCACTTTGGTCTGGAGGTGTTGAAAAAGCCCTGAGTCTGCTCTGCCTCTTTTGACATGTAAATCAGGACCAGAATAGACCTTGTTTTGACAAAAAACACTCAGAACTTCAAACTTTATGTGGTTTGGTCTTTACGCTCAAACGGCCTTATCAGAGACATCTTGATGGCTTCTATTGACAAAACTAAAGAGACATTATTAGGCTTAGCATTCTTCATTAAAAGAGAATAACTAGCCATTTAAAAAAAAATTAAGTAATGAAAGCCATTTTATTTCTACATAATTTGCCATGATAACATAATTTCCATAGATTGCAATTATTTTATTCTCTGTGGAAATTTTCAGTGACATACCATCAAGGGGGTGCTTCAAGTACCACCGGTGGTGCGTGCACCACAGTTTGAGAACCACTGAGTTGGAGTAATGCTCATGCTTTATGCCGTGTTTGTCGTACCTTGGAACTTGGAAGTCGTAACTCAGACTTATGTGATTTATGACCTCCGTGCGTTCGAACTAAACAAAATAGGAAACAACATGGACGCTTCCATAAAAGCCTTTTTAGTTTGCTCTGTTGGACCAAAAGAAGCCAGGTTGCATGTTTAGCTAGTTACTATGGAAAATGCTTCTAAGAGTTAATTTATAAATAGAGAAATGACTGTTTATGGCGCGAGTAGCCATGTTAAAATGACATCGGTACCGAAGTCGGTGTTGGAAAAGCTTGTCGGACTTTTCAAGTTGGAATTCCGAGTTGAGGGGCGTTTTCTTTGACTTTTCCCTGTCAGAAGTAAGAAATTCTGAGTTCGTTATGAATTCAGATTATTTTTCATGTAAAATAATCTGTGAAGTTAAAATAGAATCATTGCTACACAGCATATCAGTGCTGCAATGGCTTTATATAACAGCACCGTACATAAAGTTGAACATATGTCATGTTATACTGTAACTGTAATACAACTAATCGTCCATTTTTGGTCCCATGACACAACTTTCTCATCTACTAGCATCACAGTTTCATTCACGTAAAGCTGCCTCTTTTACTCCTACGGTAAACACTCTAAAGGTCAAATGTCATCTGCAACTCAGCTCCACATCAAAATGCTGTGGTAGAAATGTCATCTGTGTCCGCTCAGCTCAGCCTCACAGTTTCCCGCGTATTTGAACCCAGCTAACACAAATGGCTACGATTAACATACAATTTGCATACAGTTCATTGAAGCTCATTTAAATATGGCTCAGGGCCTCAAAACACAGAGTTTGCAGATTGTTTGTGCTGCTAAACCTCAAGCCAAAGCTCTTATCACAGGACGAGGGGGTTATATGGGTGCTGCTTTGTTCTTTAGTGACTAATCTATTGGGTTTTATGGTAGCGTAGATAATGTTATCACTCGGGAGATTTTCTTGCCTGTTCTGCTCAGTTGATGGTTTTATCTCATGTAAACTAGTTCAGGCTAGTCAGCTTTGCTGTTAGGTGAAGTCATTTTTTTTCCCGTTGAGATTATTTGTGCCATTATGCTCTGTGTACCTAAACTTTGGAACTCCCTGCTGGAGGATCTCAGGTTGGCAAAGTCAGTGTCTTCTTTTAATAATCTCTATTTATTTCTACTTTATTGGCTTTCAACTGTTATTTATGTGTTTGATTGTCTGTTTTGTGAAGCGCCTTATAACTCTGTTTTGAAAGGTGCTATATAAATAAAGTTATTATTATTATGAAAGCAGTATCTGTGGTACTGTAGTTGTTTATGAGGAGATTTTTATTCAGGTTGGAGTTAAAGAACATGGAGTCATTTCCTGTAAGTTTCCATGAATATCCAATATATGCAAACAGAAACATTTACACTCAGGGAGCTGGAATATCTAATGCCCTGCATAAGGAAAGTTTTGATGTTGAACCACCCAACCATTTAAAATACAAGCCAGAATATAATTTACAGCATCATTGCTTATAAATTGATATATGTAGGCATGCAAGAAAAGTTAGCACGTTAGCTATCAAAATGACAGTCTGGGAGTAACGTAGGATCATAAATCTGGTAAAGATTTGAGAAACGCTGAGATTCTGTGAGATGAAAATGAATTTTTCTTTGCATTTCAAATGCAACCATGTTTACACTTGTTGCAAAAAAAAAAAAAAAAAANAAAAAAAAAAAAAAAAACATTTCATAAAGTCACGTTGCATTAAAAAAAAGAATGCCCACATGGGGCAAAACAAACTCTGAAAATTTTCTTTTCCATCTCCCCAGCAGTATTTTAAATTTTCAGTATCCTGTCGTCCTTTCTTTGGGTTTCCTTCCTTCCTCTCATCTCAGAAGTTTTTGACGAAAAGGTGACTTTGGATTCCTGAGCCAACACACACACACAGCAACTCACATTTCACCATGTCACCCCCCCTGGCAAT